>JASAND010029844.1:0-56178 GCA_030248195.1 Trissonchulus latispiculum | reverse complement strand
CGACCACAGTTTCCAAGGCAAAATCAGGATAGCTATGAACTAGCTTAGTCATCTCACTAACTTGAAAATTCTCAAAGAATGAAACAAACTCAATAAAATTTAGATAAGGCTAATCAAAACTAATTATCTAAATTACAAATAAACAAGAAAAATAAAAAAAAATATCAAAATCGTGAAAAATTTCGAAATTTTGAAAATTCAAAATTTTCGTCGAAAAGTGATGGTCAACCAGACAAAGTCAAACTGTGCACGGTCACCATATGTTAAATCCCTACCTCAGCTGTCTGGACCTAAGGTGGATTCTAGAGGCGGTACGACTGCAGGTACTTAGACCGGGCCTAAATCCAGGAAATTACCTAAACTTTATAAAACTCACTAACTCTACCTTCGATGAACCATCAAATCTCCATGGCGTAACCAACTAATAGTCTTGGTGGCGTAACAATGAATTTAATATGAAATAAACAAGTACCAACCGTTTCGTACAAAATTCGAACAACAACTGAATCATAGGATCAGATCTAAGCTGTTCAATTTAGCTAACAGACTGAAGGTTGCACACATCAGTAACGAACAGTTTTAGTGTTTGTTTTTAAGATTGAGTTGCAACACTTTAATTTAGTTGATTCTCAACACACACACACACACACACACACACATATATATATATATATATAATATATATATATATATATATATATATATATATATATATATATATATATATATATATATATATATATATATATATATATATATATATAGTATATATAAAAAGATAAGGTTAAAATTTGAAGGGTATCCAGCACTATTTAGCAATTTAATCGACTATTTAATTTAAGTAAATTACACAGTAACATTTATAAAATGAAAATGCGGATGCTATTTCCTAAATAGCAATGTTAATATAGGAAACATGATCAAGAAACACAAAAAATTTCAAACTAAACATTTCAGTTATTATTCTTTAGTAAAATGTCGCAAAACTAACCGGAACAGGCCGGAAACTCGGCCCGTGGCCCGGCCCGGCCCGTGAGCTTCGGCCCGCGGCCCGGCCCGGCCCGTGAACTTTGGCCGTCGGCCCGCTCGACCCGGCCCGCGGGCCGTAATGCAGGCCTCTAGTACACAGCTATTGTTTTAAACTAGGAAAAATTTTATATGATAGTGTTCACTCATTGCTATTGTTACACACAGCTGAAACTACAACTAAATGCAAACAAGTAACCCTTAAAAGGAACACTACTGGAACTATTATGATCCTGTTATTTCGAATCGTTTCTCATACCGGCAGTAGGCAAATACAAGATGCGAACCGGGACATGAGCTATTATTGGGAGCCGCTTTCTTCAATTTTGCTGTAAACACTATCTGTTCTTCGTACGCTCATCTAATTTGCATATTCAACTTTCGTAAGTCGAAAATCAAATCAACCAAGGGGGGAACGAAGTGAATGATTTTCAGAAATTGCAAAACTAAGGCCCCCCGCTGCAGAATGGCTTAAAACTCAGTTTTTTGCGAAAGAAAGTGAAAATGAGACCCTTGCATCCACGAATAAAATGTGGCAACATGTAAAGCAAGTTTTCCGACCATTTTTGCTCTCCCACCCCCATCGAAAAAAGACAGCTCAGCTGAGTTTGCGTGTTAAACATAGGCTGTACAAATCTAGCTCATCTATTATTACACGTAATGTAGGGTTCACCCATTACAAAGATTCCGCCTCCGGCGGAATAATAAGCTAAAGCACCAGCCAGCCGTTTTTTTACAAGACGGCAAGGTGGAAGTATTTACTGACCACGTGCCTGCCTACTTCCATGTCAAACGTATACTTACTGAAACACTGTTGTACAAAGGTCGGTGGACAAGAAGGGATGAGAAGCACACTGGTTTCCGCTTAAAGTTGTGGCTTTTTTAAAACTTAAGCTAACACGTGGGGACCAACAACCCACCGTTGATGTATTCCAACAATTCCTTGCATTACTGATGCATGTCTGCCAATCTGCAAAAGAAAGCAAGTTTCAGACCCATTAATGCATTGTCATCACTAGCATACAGAAACAGGTAACTTTCTTATGATTCGCTGTAATTAAAAAATTTGGAAGTCCTGTGATGTTTGTAGCTCCAGAAAAATTGCAGCTTGGTTCGAAGAGTTGTTTTATCCGGATAAAATTCTTGTGACGTGAGGAACGGATAACGCCTACTCGAATACCGGATACCAAAATTGAAGACTTATAGGATCGCGAGAGAAAAAAATTGAAATAGCCAAACAATATCCAAAAATACTGAGGAATCAGAAATACCTGAGCCAAAAACAGGCAGGAAAGGTTGAGAAACGAATATTAAATAAGCAGCACATTGTGCAAAAGATTAAGCTTCTGATATGTTAAGCACTGTAGAAGACAACAGTTTGTGTTGACATATTCTGTCTGTAAGAAACCGACATATGCTGTTCGTTCTGGGACAAATCATAGAGAAGCACTGATGGAAGAATATTCCAGAGTATGCCGTATTTGTGCAGCTCAAGAAGGCTTACGACAGTGTTGACCGTGAAACATTATGGAAAATCCTTCCACTTTTTGGAGTAGATGACAAGCTTAACAGGTTCACACAAATCCTTCACAATGATACCGTCTGCGCTGTAAAATCTATGGGGAGCTTTCAGAATGGTTCCGAATCCGTACTGGCGCCCGCTTAGGATGTGTTGTGGCCCCCATTTCTGCTCAACTGCTACATCAATGTGTCTGTAAAAAGCCTTCTCCAATATGCATACTTAATCGCATCTATGTGTTTCAAGCGTGGAAGTAGGTTTTTCCAGATGGCAGGAAGCGCAAGGGGGTCTGGAGATAAGCTGCCTATTTTGCCAATGCACCGCATGACCCCCGATTGATGGTGAACACATTGCAATGGCGATGGACTTCAAGTACCTGGGTTGTCCTTTCACACAGGATGTCCTGCTGAACGGCGAGATCACCAACCGAATCCGGGTAGCAGGTGCCTCCTTCTAGTAAGCTGTCGAACATTTGGAATAACCACAATCTGCAGCTACATATCAAAAGTAGCATGTTTAGATCCTCTGTGCTATCGGTCCTTCTCTATACCTGGGAGTTCTGGGCCCCTCGGATAACGGTCACTTCACTTCCCTAGAGGTCTTCCAAAATAATTGCCCGCACCGAATCTTGGGATATCGCTAAGAGATCATGTTCGCGTTGCGACATTGAGAAACGCGTGTGGTCTCCCTCCTATTAGGGACAGCCTAGCCAAGTCGAGATTACGATGGCTTGGTCGTGTGTCGAGACAAACTGACATCAGGATCCCTAAACAGCTGTTGTTCGGGTGGATTCCAGATGGCCCACGGGCTTTGGCAAGACCAGGTAGACCCAGGAAGGAGTGGTCGGACGTAATCTTGGAAGACGTACAAAGGCTGGGCTTGCAGAATTGGTACCTCACTGCTCAAAACACGGCGGCTTTCATAGACGGAAATCGTCTGGGCCAATAAGTCATAAGTCAAAAGTACTAATTATGAGTATTAAGCAATCCGTTCACCAGTAATTTGCATTTAGTTATTACGATTGTTTCTTCCTTACTTCCTTCCTCTCGTCGGGCCTTTCGTTCTTCATCTGTTTGGCAAACAATATTGAAAGCTATAGAAATGGATTTCAGGACAAAGGTCCTCAGAAACAAAAACGTTATAAAGTTTTAGGGCCACGGCTGTTAGGGTACTTTGGGCTAGCTAACTTATTTATGAAAATGAACGAAATCCGTCACCTAAAAATTTTTCATGATGGACCGCCCTTAAGTCGTTGTAGTTGGTACTAGATTGGATTGAATACCGCTGAGTCGACGACTCAGTAGGTCAGTCTGGAACCCGTTCAGTTTATCTACGGTGAGAAAGAGGGAAACCTTAGCGATTTTAGTGGCATTAGTGAGTCTGAGAACGAATTGAGTCTGCCATCTCTGTGTCTGAAGTGCCACAATCAGTACAAGTTTAGTATAGTTTTTCGTAATCCACGAAAATAGTTCTTTTGTTGAACCTGAGCATTCGGTGGTAACTTTTTACTGCAACTTCTCTCAGGCCGTGGGATCGTGCTGAGATTGAAGTTGTTAGTTGATGGTTGATAGTGAGCCCGAGGTAAGCCCACATACGGAGCCTGGTCTTGCGTATTTCAGTGTAATGGTTGTTTCGATTTCAAGTCTTATTCGTCTGTGCAGTCACGCCTGGTATCGATAAGCGGGGGTCAGTCAAACATCTGAATTGCCCACTCGATAATTACTTCTAGGAGGCATCAGTAACTTCATACTCATACCCTAAGGTGGACCGTCTGGATTTGGTTAGACCCACATTGCCCTAGCTTAGTCCTTAGACCTAAGAGTTGACCTTAGTCTTCTCGTTGTCTGCTTTTGTGTAGCAACGTTTATAGCCCTGGATTTTATCCCTTTTGTTCACATATAAACTATTTTTAAAACATACTTGTAATTATTCACGTTTACTATGATTACATCATTTAGCCTGGGAAACAACTCAAATAGTCGCATCGTGAAGATTCAATTTTTTTAGGAAATCACTCGACAGATCTTTTACATGGCCACCCATACTGACAAACTTTGTAGTCATTCGAATTCTCCCACTAAGGCCTACAACTTTGCTCATGCAACTCATGCAAGCAAGTGGAAAGCAGTTTTAAAATACGCATATTTAGACACTTAATGAAGGCTGTATTTCAGGGTTTCGCGTTTGGACTTTCTAGAACTAGTCGCCCAATAGATGACAGCATTTCAAAGTATGCTGCAAATCACCGGACCAGCGCCTTAAGTAGTAACGTACATATTAAATGTGATGTTGTACTAAAAAAGAGCCCAGCACTGTCTAACACAACTGCAACAGAAGCAAAAGTGAACAGTATATGACTTACAATTGCACGGGGGCATGCATCCTCTTTGGCGCACTTTCCCTTGAAAGATATCCATACACCAGGGAATGTGTGCTTTGAACCTTGCAGGATCACTAAACGAGCATGCTTTTGTGTCCTGCAATCCATATTTCCAATAGCTCGCGTTATAGTAGGAACACTTTGCGTTCTTATAACCAGTTGTCAAAATTAGGCTAAAGTAAGCAAACGGCTGTCTGCATTTTGGTATGTGGCTGTTCCAGCACTCACCCTTTTCCCCCAAACAGATATCATCTGAAACAAAGATAACATCAAGTCAAATTACATACTATTATTGTTTAGCAAGCAACCAAATCAGCCAATGGCATTTCATGTTGGTATTTGACGTAGCGTTAGAAAATCGTGGCTGGAATTGTCTCACCTCATTGTTTCACATTGTACGGACAGAAGGCAAATTATTCCCGCTGTACAAAAAATACGGATTTGCCATTTCCAATTGGGCATGGCACGAGGTGTATTTGTTACATTCCACAACTTCAAGTTACCGAAAACTTGTTACTCTGGTGTGGTCTTGTCTCGCAGCGTGTGTTCCGCCATCAGGTTGTGTTTTTATTTTAGAAGTAAAAATTTCTTTTTCTCGAAAATTTCCCAAAGAAACTTTGCGTCTCACCACGTAGGCACAATAATGAGAAAGGTTAAAAGTATAATACCAAGGTATATAATAGAATAAGAGTATGAAACCCCCACAATACTATGTAGTGAGCATGCTAGGCATGCTGAGATAGTTAACTCGTTCCCCACCCCTGAAACTTACGGAGCTTAAGGGCCCCATCTTAAGCTTTTTGCATGCTTTTATATAATCGCATGTCTATTCGCTAATGCCTTAATAATTAGATGCGGTAGATTATTTGCTAGTTATTTTTATTAATTATAGCTTTTAGTGGTGAACATTGCGAACTTTTGCCCAATCCTCCAAAAGTTTTTGCAAAAGTTTGCAAACAAATGGCAAAATGTCTAGTTTTCCCTTTTACTTAAGCAACAAGTGAATTTAAAAAATTAAGCTTTATTTTATCCCAATTTTTAACATAACATAACAATTGGAATTTTAAGTTAGCTAAACTACTAGTAAGTGGCAGTTGTGCAGCTTTTAGGCAAAACATTGGCTTACATGCCAAAACCAAACTTTTTGCATGCTAGGCAAAAATATGTGTACAAAATGTTGAAATAAAGGAAAAGGGGCTTTACGTGACCAACCGTCTATATATGTCGCGGTCTTTTTGCGAAATTGGTCTTTTCGCGAAAAGATCAAAATTGTTGGTCTTTTCGCGAAGTTCCCGGTCGCATTGAGAATTAGTGTAAGCTATGCTCATTTCTGCTACCAGCTCGGTCTTTTTGAGAGACAAAAACACACTATGATCACGCTAGATAGCAACCAACAGTGAGAGACAGGTGTGAATCCTCAGTATACTCAGTATATGATAACACTAGAAGGCAAGGAAGAGCAAAACTATGAAGACTTGAATCCTCAGTTCATTCATATGATCACGCTAGATGAGGGGAAAGCGGCTGACTTACTAGTAATTACTGTTAGTACTGATTAACGGAACTACGTGTTTGCAGATCATGTAAACTTAGTTGCCGTTACTATTATTAGCTATTTGTACTAGAGTACATAAGTATTACAAATAATCTTAAGTGGTTTTTACCAACAATTTTTGTGTGTACGTAGTTTCCGTTTTGACATATAATTTCCAGGTTGTTAGGTCCACACGTTATGGCAAGAAAAGGAAAATATAGTTGTTAAGGGAAACCTTGAAAGAATATTTTTGGCTTCTCAGTGCATGAGCTGGAAGTAAACAGGTATAAAATTGTTTGTTTTGTTGCGCTAAGTAAAAGAGACTAGACTGAATTGATGCAGGTTCACAATCAGTAGTGTATGCCTAAACTATGCCTCCTCGTGCCTATTTATTAAAACTTAGATCTAAACCAAAAATTGAGAACACGATACTTTTAATCTGATAATTTCACAAAATTAGTCAAAACATAAATATGGACCCACAATAGCCCAACCGTACACACCCAAAGCACAACGAAAAACTGACTGTAAGTTTTAGTGTCGATAAACAAACATATTGTTAGTCTATAGTAAGACCAAGAAATGTGTGTACAAATTTCGACCGTATATAGCAGATTAACCTTTGGAGTAAACCCCAACAATAAATATATATTTTTGGAATCCTCGGGAACCCGAGATTTCGAAAATCCGGAAAAATCCGGAATTCCGGATTTCATTCACGGAAAATCTAAAATTTTTAGTTTTTCGCCAAATTTTTATCGCTATCAAAATTTTGTTTCAACGATCGAATAGAGCTGGTTCCGCTGCATATTTTTGCTCCCAGAAGTTTTTCACGAAAATGCACCCAATTTCCGGAATTCAGGGTTTTAAAAATTTCCGGATTTTAAAAATTTTCTCCAATACCCACAAGATGGGTATCATTCGAAAGCTCATATCGAGCTGAACAACTTTTGTAATAGAATGAACTCTTGAAAATGCTCACAATTATAATAGACAATTGTAAAGAATATCTTTTAATAGAACCAACTCGCAGAAATGAGCCCAGTTCTCGGAATTCGCTAATACCTTCCAAGCTAGAGTGAAATTCGGAATTCGTGAATTTCGGGAATTGGGTGCATTTCCAGACATGGGTTCTATTACAAGATTTGTTCAGCTCATCAAGAGCTTTCGAATGATACACATATTGTGGGTTATTGGAGAAAATTTTTAAAATCCGGAAAATCCGATTTTCTCGAATTCCGGGAATTGTGTGCATTTTCAAGAGTTCATTCTATTACAAAAGTTGTTCAGCTCGATATGAGCTTTCGAATGATACCCATCTTGTGTTGATCTTGGAAAAATTATATTTTCCGTGAATAAAACCCGGAATTCCGGATTTTCCCGGATTTTCGAAATCTCGGGTTCCTGAGGATTCTAAATATATATATATATTGTTGCGGTTTACTCCGAAGGTTAATCTGCTATAAACGATCGAAGTTTGTACACACATTTTTGGTCGTACTATAGTGCGGAAGCTATGTCTAATTTACATACAACGTTCAAGACGGAAATTTCCGCAATTTCAAGGTGAAAGAAAAAGATGAATTATAATCATATTCCACACAGGTAAGGACCGTCATTGGCAAACAGTCAGGTAAATAAAAATTTGAAAAAAAAGAACAAAATGCTACTGCATTAGGCAATTACTTAATTAGCCATTTAATTAATAAACACTAATTAGGCAGGCTAACTGTATAGATAAATACGTAAGAAAACATGGTCTAATAACACTATGGTACAATTTTAATATAGTCAGACCCGGGATAAAAAACGGTTTTCGACTTAAGCCTCTAACTTTCGCAAGTGAGGGGAAATCTGGAAGCGGTTTTGCATGTAGGTGCCCGGCACTGCACTCTATGGATTCAGGTATTAAAATCTTTCTCAGCACCAAAGGTTCTCAGATTAATAAAAAATCGGTGGTTTTTTACCCGACAAAATGGTAAGAAAATGGCTTGTAGTATAAAAAATCACCCCAAAATATTGGCGCTAGAGTAGATTTGATGCTTCCAGGTGAAAGAGCGCATCAAATTTAGGTATATTTAGCCTAAAAAACCAAAGTTATTATGAATTGGTAACAATTTTTATCGATTTGAAAAGTTCAAAAATTGTGCAGCATCAACCAATCAGGTATCATTAGCAAAATAGCCATTTTTGAAAAATATTTAAAAATGGTCGGTTTTGACTAATTTAAAAAGTTTTTAGGCTTAATCGATGTGCTTTTTAAGCGTTCTAAATGCATTAATACCTCCACACTGCTTCAGAAAAAAATTTTTTGCTGGGTTCTGACCATTTTTTTACAAGAAAAGTGGCGAAATTTTGGGGGTAAAAAATGGTCAGCTGGTGGAGCCCCAATGCAGCAAGAGATATGGTGTCTTGTGTATTAATACTTGGGGCCAATATAAACCCACATGCAAATTATTGGAGCCAGGGATCTCTCCACGCTAGCAAGAGAAGTTTGGAAATTCCGATATGACCCTTAGCTTTTGGCGGTGGTTTTGGGAGGTCAACTTTGAAAACACACTGAAAACTTTCTATTTGGCCCAAGGGTCTCATACTTATAATTTGTGGTTATCTAGGGTGACGCTATATTAACACACATTAGTTGGACTCACCGAGCCTACCAGGCTTCCAGGGCGGCCCCGTATTTTACCCTTATTTGGAGGTGGTTTTTTACCCGGGGGTGACTATACAATGTTACAAAGATAAGCTTATCCAATTTAAAGAAAAAAAACTGGCCACATCTGCCTCCAAGAGTAATGATTTTACCTTCATGAATAATGACCCTATTCGTCAAGCCAGGATTTTTATCCTAAGCAGTTGAATCAGTGATAAACTGAGGATTCAAACCTGTCTTCTAAGTTTTTCTTTTCCTTGCCTTCTAGTGTTATCATATCTTTAGTATACTGAGGATTCACATATGTATCTCACTGTTGGTTGCTATCTAGTGTAAAAATATAAAAATGAACTTTGCCAAATATTGTTAAATAAACGAGACTTGACTACTTGCAGGTTCTGTACCGGTAATGCATGCCTAGGGATCCTCCTCTCGCGCCTATCTACGAAATCCTAATCAAGCTCCAAAATTAGAAGACGAATGTTTTAATGCAAGCACAATAAAGCTGGTTCATACATTTTCAAAAATTGACAAAACATTAATTTTATACAGTGAAACTACCAAACAAATCGCACAAAACTACCAAAAATATAGCTGTTTATCTGCCAGAGGGAATGACAACCCACATCCGACTACCTACACCTAGAGAGCAACGAACACTGATTAGTCTTCGACTCTAATTGGCAGCCATGGTGTGAAGCTAGTCTGTTGCTATGTCTAATTTGCATGCACTGTTCGCACGGAAATTTCCATAATTTTTTCATATATAAAATTTCTAGTAATATTCCACACTAGTATGATAATATGAATAACATACTGAAGATTCAACCCTGTCTAAAGCTTTTCTTCCTGTTAGCTGACTTCTAATGTTATTATATCTTCGCATACGGAGGATTCAAACCTGTCCGAAGTCTTTCTCTCCCTGTTAATAGCCTTCTCGCGTGTTCATATGTTCAACACATCAAGGATTTAAACCTGTCTCTGCAACTTCTCTCCTTGTTAACTGCGTGATCATATCTTTAGCATACTGAGGTTCAAACCTGTCTAAAGTCTTTTCCGTGCCTTCTGGTGTGATCGTATGAATAATATGTTATTCGCATGTTCACGCTAGAAGGTAGCTAACAGGGAGAGACAGGTTTGAATCCGTAGTATGCTAAAGATATGATCACACTAGAAGGCAGGTAATAGGAGAAAATTTCAGGAACAGGTTGAATCCTCAGTATGCTAAAGATATTTTCACACTGGAAGGCAGCTAATAGGGAAAAATTTCAGAGACAGGATAGAATACCCAGTATGCTAAAAGATATGATCACACTAGAAGCCAAGGGAGCTGAAAAAGTAGACAGGTTTGAATCCTCAATGTGTTAAAAATATGACCACGCGAGAAGGCAGCTAGCAGGGAGAAAGACTTTGGACAGGTTTGAATCCTTAATGTACTAAAGCTATAATAACAATTAGAAGTCAGCTAACAGGGAGAAAGGCTTTAGACGTGGTTGAATTCTCAGTATGTTATTCATATGATAACGCGGTAAGGGGAAGCGGTCGATAGTTATAACTAAACTATACAGAATTTACGTAAAATACTTTGGCTTCAATATTAGTAATACCAAGAGTACATAATACATAAGAGTATGACAGCAGTCATACTCTATGTATTATAAGCGTGACACATCCTCTGCACGCTAACGGCTGACCGCCCCCCGCAAATTGGACCCTTCACTTCAAAAAATTTTAGCCTCTATGAATGTGTTCTAAACCTCAAAACAGACACAAAACTCGCGCGTAGTGCTTGTGTTTTCGAGCTTTAACACACAAGCATAGAGCGAGTGAGCGTACCCCCGTTTCGACTGGGTACTAATTTGCGGGGGGGGGGATCACCGGGATCCAATTTGCGGGGGGGTCAGCCGTTAGCGTGCAGAGGATGAGCAAGCTGATAATACATAGAGTATGCCAGCTGTCATACTCTTATGTATTATGTACTCTTGGTAATACATAACTATTTGACCTAAAGACTGGCTGAATCTGATTGGCTGTTGGCGACCCCCAACCAAACTGGAAAAACTTTAGCCTACCCCACCAACAAATGGGGACCTCTTTTGCCAACCCCCCCACCAAACTGGGACCTCTTTTGCTACCCCCCCCCCCCACCAAACGGGGACCCATTTTTGAATTAACTACAAACTACCGTAATCCTCAGCTCTAACCCCCGCCCCCACAAAACGGGGAGGGGGTCTCTGCAATCTGATTGGCTGTTGGCTTCCCCCCTCCAAAAAACGGGGCCCTCTTTTCTGCTACCCCCCCCCCGCCAAACGGAGGTGGGTACGCTTTGTCGAACAAAGCGACCCCCCACCAAACGGGGGAACATTCGCGTATTGTGGGCGGAGCACCGTTACGCTATGCAGTGAAGAGAAGCCCTCTAGTGGCTTACTCTTCTTCTAATATAAAGTGCAATTATGCACTCTTGATTTTGTCTTGATCACAGGTGTCATAACTGAGTTTTGATTTAATATATAGAAACATACCTAAACATCCGGGAAAGCATGCGTCTGCTGCTATTCCGGTTTGCGTCTCATTCAAATAACAGACGGGGCCTCCCATGTGTTTTTGTCTGCAAACATCATCGCATTGATATCCACTGGTGGTGAATGCTCTCATACCGGAATAAATTCCCGTGATGTTGCAGTTACTAGCCTGTGTATTATAACATCGTTTCTGTTCATCCAAACAGCTTCGCTCTACAAGAAACATTGCATAGTCCCTGAACAATTAAATGTGCTGCAATAACATATTGCATGGTTGGGTCTAGTTTCGGTGACAAAGTCAAAACTCACACGGCTCCAATTATGTTTAGCAAATAATACTGTTGGAAGATCCAAACCTTCAGTTTCCATGGTTTAAGCTTCGCTGATTTTAAGATTTTGTTGTGTGGATGGTACTACTTTTGGGATTTTGAGAGTAATATATTAAAACCAGTTTCTCCTTTTAATATACAATTTCGCCAGCATGGGGTTGACCAAAAGCAGCCTCTCTAATTGCATAACTATTTTTGGTTGTTTTTCGACCATCTCCGAGTTTGCCCATGCGTAGCATAGAAACCGTAACAAACATTGAAATCGATTGAGTTTAGGTAATAGCAGCACATTGGCAAACGCCAAACTACTGTTTCTACGTTTGAAATTTAAACGTTGCCCTCGGCTACATTGAATGAGTCCTCTTCCCGTATTTTCGCCAAGACACTGAACATTAATCCACTGAGAACTGAATGAGTTTGAGTTGCAGAAGCAGTGTGATTAAGACATTAGCCTACCGCCGCAAAAAACCCAGATCTATTCACAGTTATGTGTACATATTTTATTCTCTATTGGCACAAGTTATTCCGTGTTGAATGTGATTACAGAACGAGTATAGAGTAAAATAAAGACTTGCAAGTTTCAAAATTCCGCTGTAGTTAGGAATTGTTTCTTTTCAAAAAGGTAGCTTATATATAGTACACGATTGCAGCTAACGTTTTGCTTGAAAGAGATGGCTTCGAATGTGCATTTTACTTCTTCAAAACCAATAAACCGCAATGATTTTGTAACACCTTCACTTTTCATGTCATGACGAAACTAAAATCTTCAGAAAGCTGAATCCAGTTGTTATTATGAACAGAGGATATCTATATGGCTCAACGGCGGAATATTTCCCATTTAGGAGTGATCTTGTTTCTTTATCACTCTCATTTTTGGCGATTGTTTGCCGCAAAACTATGCATTTTTATAAAAATTTTTAAAAGTGCGGGTTTTTTCCGAAATTTTGTCTAAATGACAATGTCAGGATGGTTCAAAACGGTCTCTCTTCAATTTCAGCTTGTATATTCATGCCTTTGGATCTATTTGCAGCATAAATTATGCTGACGGCTATGTCCAGTATTTCTCAGCGCACGAATCGGGACCCTCAGACCCCTAATTTCACAAACCCGCTGTTAAATGTTTCAAGACATCAGTGGTGCCAGTTGCCCTGCCTCCCGAAAAAACCCGTTATTCAAATTGTACTCATAGAATGTGGTTCGCATAATTTACGGAGAAGTGACCTAAAAACTTAAACTTGACATGCACGACATATGTGGCTAGATTATGTGTAAAAAGAGCGAAATCAGTGATAAAAATTTTTTGCGATGGGTTCCCCCTCCTTCTTGCCCTTATATCTCGAATAAGGTAGCATTAGTTTACTTTTAACATTGCGCAGCCCGTTAACCCAAACGAAGATCTCGTATCAAAGACTATTGGGCAAGGGACGTGAATTTAGGATGGACAAACTCGAGTGCACCAAAACCATGAGCCTACATTAAACGTGAGAGTATCTCACAATGGACATTGACAGCAATCTACAGCTACTGTCTTATTTTAGTACAATCTTTCTTTCTTTAAGAAAGAAAGTTTCGTCATCATATGTTTGATGGACACGTGTCCTACCAACCCAGCCTACCTAACCTTCGGTCTTACTTGAACTCAATTGACTAGTCCACTAAAGTTGCGCTTATGATGCATGTATGTGTTAGCAATGAAAACGAAGATCAAATGTCACAACTTTGGAGGTTCCTTTGAAATTGGCTTAGTGGACAGCAGCTCTCAAGTCAGCGAGTTTCTACCTAGGCTCACTGACATTTCTTTTATTAGGCAAGTTTTCTTTCTTTCTTTCTTTCTTTTTTGAAATTTTCTTTTTCTTTCCACTAAAATATGACAGTAGCTGTAATTTAAATTTGTTTCCGGTTTGCTGCAAAATCTGCCATTTGAAGCCAGCATTCGAGGCATGTCTTCTAAATTAAGTATATATCAGGACTGGGAATGGGATGTTTGAACTTCTAAATAGAGGTGAGGACTAGTCGGACTTTTCCGGCATCAAAATTCAAAAATCAAAACAGAAAGAGCGGCTTTTTGGACGCCAGGTGAATGTAAATCTAAATATGTAAATCTTTGTAAACACAAAATAAATTTAAAATTTTCAAAATTTCAGAATTTCCAAAATTGTTTACAGAATTTACAAAAAACCCTAAAAATGAATTGACCTTAAGTTTAGCTTTCAAGTCATTCAACATTATAAACAAATTTATTTAATAAAATTGCAGAATATTGGATTGCTCAGAAAGCAGAAAATGAAGCTGCAAGGTTTAAAGCTGAGTTACATTTAAGGCGGATGTTGTATCCTTTTGTGTAGTGCTTCTGTGTTGATTATTTTAAAACGCGATAGCTTTTGCATTTGCATTTGCATTGCATTTGCATTGAGTTGGAAAGAGCTTTATACATCATTTTAAAGCTTATAACCAGGACATTCACATGAGCTTACGAAACTAGTAAAATTAGCAAAACCTTTCTGACATAACGGCTAAATATGGACCACAAATTTTTGAACATCGAATTTTCAAAACCGCAGAATCGGCCAAAAGTTCTTTTTCTGCCGAGATATTAAGGAGGGCCGAGGGACATTCTTTTGTATTTCGCTCAACAGGTCTTAACGTTCGAGAAAATCGGCCAAATGCACGGTAACATGAAATTTCGCAACTTCACATTGAGTTTTCTTGCTACTCGATACGTTTTAGCCCAAACCAAGAAAAACGTGCCTCCACAGAATGGCGACTTTCGTCTCTGATTGGCTGTTGCCTACCCTCCACCAAACGGGGAGGGGGTATGATTTGGCGACCCCCCCAAACGGGGGAACATTCGCGTATTGTGGTCGGAGCACCGTTACGCAATGCCAAGAAGAGGAGCCCTCTAGTGGCTTACTCTTCTTCTAATCTATAGAAGAAAATCATGGACTCTTGGTATAAGTAAGCCAGCTTTGTCCTTAACGTATTGCAGTAAGTTTGAAAAAACTGATCTCCTCGAAAGTAGCCATTTTTTACCTCAAAATAGTTTTTTGCTTAACTAACTGACTATAATGACTGACTAACCACTGGAGATAGCTCAAAGGTTGTAAAAGCAAAAATGTTCATTTTCGTGTCTTCTTTCCAGCCATCACAACCAACCCCGTCTACCGTCAACCTACTGGGATCCAAAGACCAAAACCAAAACTTTCTAATCTTTTTGCCTAAACTTACGGGACTGGTTCCAGAATGTTAAAGAGCACGAAAATAGATTATTACGCAAGTTTAACTATTTTATAAAAGGATTAGAGCTGTATGAGTCAAAAATATCTGAAAGGAAACCAGCACCTCAATAAAATTAATTGGCTTTCATGTTTGTTAAGGTTTGCAAATGTGACTGCTAAATTCGAGTGGATTAAATTGTTCATAGTGATCGGCACGCCTTGGCTCAGCACAGGTCGGAGTTTTAATTATCTCGTAAGCAGAGCCGAGCCGAGAGCCAAAATCTTCAGCTGCACTACAAAAAACAAGCTGTGTCAACCAGACATGTGCAGAGGGGAAGTTATGGGGGGGGGGGTGAGCCGGCGGCCGGAGGCCGCCGGAAAACCGGATTTATCCGGCTTTTTGCGCAAAAAACCGGAAAAATCTTTCTGGGGAAAAATATTCTGGGGGGGGTGATGGACCCCTCTGGGGGTGAGGTCCAGGTCTGGGGGGGTGAACCCCCCTCAACCCCCCTCCAAGCACATGTATGGTGTCAACTCATGCCTGCAATAGATTATACCTAGGCATGAGTCAAGGCAGTATTCCCTCGGAGCCTCAGGGATGCCAGTGAGACACCACGGTCTTTTGACTGGCTCTCCAGGCTTTAATTCCTTGCTGCCTGGAGGATGTCTACAGAAACTGTCGGTATCTGATATGGATTGATTGAGAAACTGAGAAGCACTGGGATGAGTCCAACTGACGCACGGGATATGATCGGCTGTCATTGAACGGTGATCGATTATCGATGGAGGAATATCAGGCTGCTGGCAGTGGGTCAGATTTTCGTGCCAGCAGAGTCTTTGGCGATCAAAACAGTCGTCGACTGCAACATTGATATATAATAGATAAATAGGACATAGGCATTTATTGATAAAACATTGAGAAGTCATCAGAGGTTTGAAAACGTGCGAATTTCGTGGAACAGGTCAGTCTGTAAGCAAGTCTTATTGTCTTCGGTTCCCCTCTCGGAAAACTCATGCATATCTGGATATACATACAAAAATCACGGATACGTTGTATGAACGGGAAAGCAAGGTTTAAATCAGCTCCAGGTTTGGGTTTTGCCAATAGTAACAGTTTTAGCACTCGGTGTAAGCGTATACTGTAACACTGATTGCTGCGTTTTCAGAAATAGTATTTTGTGCATTTTGTGTATATTTGCTCTGGGGCCCGTTGCATAAAAATGATAAGTTATAAGTTCATAAGTTAATAAGTTCATAAGTTAAGGGGGGGGGGCTACGAATTTCACTAAAAGTTCGATGTTGAAAAAGCTAGCTAGTCTTTTGCCACATAATAGTATTAGGTTTAGTGTAAAATAGTTTAAAGTTTGAAAGAATTCCATGCAGCATAGCGTCCTGTGGAGCCATCAGAAGTTGGTGTTGTCGGTCCAAAGCTCGACATGACACGTACACAAACTTCGCCTCGCTCTGATCGCTATGGGCAAGGTACGGTACCCAAATTTTCCGGAAACAGTTCTGACATATAGCGCTTTGATATCGAGAAAAATAAGCCTTAGATCAATGTATACCTTTCTGTGAGACACAATCTAAGTGCGAAAAATTTGGTGTTGCAGGTCTATACGGGTGGAGGTTAACTAACGTCTAATGAGCTGTGGTTTATCAAATGAACCCAACTTTGCACCAATTAATACTCCAAGTATCTGTCTTTAACTTATGTACAAATGACGTCATTTCGTCAATCCCTGCATTCGCAGTGCTAGATTACATTATCGATATTGTCGCTGTTATTTGGTGCGATTTCGAAGATGCGAGCCAATTACTCCAAATTACTGTGGCAGAATCGGCTGAAACTTCGCGGATTACAGGCCAGTGAGTGTACCAAGATATGCAGAAAGCTAGGTCACTAAACCTCGCTTAAGTGTTTAGAAATGCTAGATTGATTTCTCGAAGTATGGGTTTCTATCGCTCCAAAAAGCTCTAAGACAGTTGTAAGCGCATACTGAACGAAGGAAGCGTCATATCGAAAAACGGATTTTATATTCGGATTCAGCAGGTCAAATAACCCCTATAAGCACCTTTTCGGGGAAATCGGAGACAAAAATTTTTTGACCCCATGTTTACTGCGCTTAGATAGCTTTTCAGACCTAAAACTAAGGGTTATTTCTTAACAAAAAGTTTGCTAGCACACTAACCTGAAAGCCAAATTCCTCGAAACTGACAGACAGTTTGCCCCTATTAGAGCCTAATATTTGCTAAAAAGCTGGGGTAGGCTAGGGGCTGTCAATTTTATTAGATCGGAAACGGCGCACGGTCACATCGCAACTTTTCGCAACATTTCAAACTTTGCGCTGTTATAGCTGAAGAAGGAAGCAACGCTCGAAAGTCGGAATACTTTTAGTATTTAGCACTAGTACCAGATAACAGTTATGGCTGAAAGTTTCAGAATTGGTCAAACCGTTAATCCACCAGAGCTGAAATAACCTTTTTGAAAAATCCCATTTTCCCCACCAAAATTTGTACTTTGGCGTACTGCCAAAAACAGTGTAGGTGAGATATATTGTTGCCCACCCTAAACTTTTTTACTTTGATATGTTGGCTAACGTTGGGGGGAAAAGTAGCTCTCTCCGACGATGTCGTGCCAACCCCTTCGTAGCCCCCCCCCTTAATATGTCATATACAATAGGTAAAGGTTGCATAAAATTTCATTGTAATAAGCGATTATTTCATAAGTAAAACTAAATTATAATAGGCGAAAAGTCATAAGTTCAACTAAAATAGCTGGCTACTTATTGCAGATATGTTTCAGTTCTACGAAGAGCAATACAATTGGTTTAGGAGCAGAAAAAGTTTAGCAAACAAAAATTTTATTATTAAGGATTGTGGTAAAATGTAATTGTGTAAGTTGTGAACTCAAATGATGACGGATCATGTGCTTTTTCGGTTAGCAATGTTTAGAACATCGTTTATGCAGTAATGGAATGTGGAATTTGCTTCGTGGCATCATCGTTACGATTTCAGCCTTGACACTTTTTATATACAACTTCACGCTACTAGTAAAGCCCAAAAACTGTAAACTTTAAAGGAGAGTACTTTAAGCATTTCTACCAGTATTGTAAGTTGTAACCGTTCGGCAAAGCCTAAAGTTACCGTTTTCTGTACATTTGTTGCTATAAAATTGATACAATAAAACTTAAAATGTTATTGCAAATTCGCTTATTTTAATAAGGGACTTTTCTCAAGTTAATAGTTGTTGAAAAAATTTTATGCAACGCTCGCTTATGAAATTTACTTAATTTAATTCCAAAATCGCTTATTTTAATAAGTCGCTTATGACTTATTTGGTGATGACTTTTATGCAACGCAAACTTTATTATTGTATATGACTTATTGGACTTATTACCTTATTGTAATTTTTATGCAACGGGCCCCTGTATACATAAGATACTGCTGACAGTAGAGCTCTGAGCGAGCGAGCACCCTTCACTAGGGCTTCGCTTGCAAGTGAACCGACAAGTTTCTATAATCACAGCAAACAGACTCATTGACAGCAGCAGCAGACCAAGACAAGAGACGATTTCTGTGCCGGAACCTGCTATAATAGCATTCCTACTATTAACTACGCTGACTACAATGATGATACTACATGAAACTTCAGACCCGAAATGTTAGGGCCTAAGATGGGGATCCAACCGAGATTCATTTTAACTGTGTGGATGCGCTAGCGGTTGGATCACCAAACCACAATCGAATATATAAAGCATAAGTTAACTTTCGACCCCACAACTGGGGTCTTTCCCATTATCCCCCCCATAGCTTCGTAGAAGTACTGAAGATGCACAATTTGACGGATTGAGTTGAAATTTGGTAGGGGTAGGTTTTCGGACCTGCTGATTTCAAAAATGCAAAAATTTTAAAAATTTTAAAAAATTTTAATAATTTTAAAATTTTAGTTTGGTAAGGGGGGACCAAGGGGAACCGAAAAATTTTTTGAAAAAATTTTAGCTGAAAACTTGCTTACAGGGGTTTTCTGGGACGCTGATCACGAATTTGAAGTCAGTTTTTCGATTCAGCTTTTGGTTAGCTTAATATAAGCTAAAGTTGCAAGCTTACGATGTAAGCTTATCCTGAGCTAACGAAAAGCTAAATCGAAAAACTGACTTCAGCTTCGCGATCAGCGTCCCAGAAAACCCTGTAAGCAAGTTTTCAGCAAAAATTTTTTTAAAGAAATTTTTCGGATCCCCTTGGTCCCCCTTTACCAAACTAAAATTTTAAAATTTTCAAAAATTTTTTAAATTTTTAAACTTTTAGCATTTTTGAAATCAGCAGGTCCGAAAACCTACCTCCACCAAATTTCAACTCAATCGGTCAAAGTGTGTATCTTCAGTACTTCCACGAAGCTATGGGGGGGGATAATGGGAAAGACCCCACAACGGCATAGATATACAGCTTTTCAGACAAAATCCCTCTGTGCGACAAGCACAAGCTGGCTGAGAGATGAACGATGGCTGCACAGTTTGCAAGAGAGCAAAAGTTTCGTCCGCATCAGACATGTGCAGGAGGGGAAATTTGGGCGGGATGAACCGGCGACCAACGCCGTCGGAAAACCGAATTTTTCAGTTTCGCCCAAAAACCCGGAAAAATCCGGATTCTGCTAATCGAGTGAGGGGCCCATCTGGGGGGGGATGAGGTACAGGTCTGGGGGGGAACCCCCCCAATCCTCCCAAGCACATGTATGGTCAGCATCCGTTTTTTAGACGTTACGAAGTATTTGCAGTGAAGGTTCGCACAGGTAGCCTTCATTCGGCTAGCGCACTGGAAATTTTCCGCACGCCATGTGACCTGTGCTACAAAGTGAATGTTTAAAGTCAAAGTTGTAAGACTGAGATGTTCAATCACAAATACAATTATTTCCAATGACAACTTACATTTTGAAGCAGCGAAGGTGGTTGTTCTTGACCTTGCTAAACTCGACACAATTGCGCTCAATAATATCCATAAAGGCATTGTTCTAAGTGAGTCTTAGGTATATTGATATTAAGCGATCAAAACTCATCGGGAATTAAACACTTGAGCAAGTTAGTTTTTATCAGAGGCAGAGACAGTTCAGCATTGGAAAACTTGTCTAATGATAGCTTAGATTATAGAAAATGTTAGCCAAAAGAAACTTTCCAAATAGATTATTCTGTTGCACCTTAACGATGTGGGACCATCACGTTTTAGACCATTGAGTTGTATTTCTTGTGATTCAGTAATCCACGTAGCTCAGTGGATCCAAAAGCGGTCAGTTGTTGTGTAGCAGACAAATTTCAGGGGGGCTCTACCAGACTTCAAAGGTTAGTGATATTTATTAAGAACTACTGCAATACTTTATTTCCTTCAGAGGGAGGCTAAGAAAACCAAAACCGTAACATTCAGGATTAAAATGAAACCCCAACTCTGATTAAAGGCAGAATAAAATACAGATACAGGCTTTTACATGAATACAATCTAAACAGACTATACAACATAACTATACAACAATACAGACTTTTACAGGCAACTAATCCACTTTTATACTGTATTGCAGGAAAATGACGTTTTAAGGATAAGGATGTTAGAAACAATGTTCAAAAAACCCGGACTTGAATTAAAGGGTCTTATTGTAGCGTGGCCAAAAGAAGAAACCAAGCACACGCCCGAACGGGAGGCGTCAGGCAACCTCGTACCCACGAAACCAGGACCTAGAAGAAAGAACGGAAGAGGGAGGTGCAGTTTTTCATTCACCATAGAAAGTAAAGAATTGGCCCAGCCGGGGATCTAACCACGACCCTTCTGATACGGAAACAGACATGCTACCGCTACACCACAGGGCCATCAGCTGAACTCCCATATCAGGCTTATCAATCTTTCCTATGCCTGCTTCCCTTATCTCGATTACCCCCCCCACCACTCAAAATCCCTAAAACTTGACCAAATGAGCTAAAATTTATTAGGGGCATGTTTTCGACTACGCTGAGTGCAAATATCGCAAAACTTTTCGATTTCGCGAAATTCGATTTTTTCGATTTCCAAGGGGGACTTTCACTCAACATTAAAGTAAAGAACTGGCCCAGCCGGGGATTGAACCACGGCTCTTCTGATATGGAAACCGACATGCTACCGCTAGTGTTGTGCATTGGCCGGTGCGGCCAATGGCTGGCCAATGGCCGGCCATTGGCCGGCCAAGCCATTGGCCGTTGGCCGAGAAAATCTCGGCCAGTTGGCTTGGCCGGCCATTGGCCGTTGGCCGGCCAACGGCCCACGGCCAATGGCCAACTGGCTGGCCGTTGGCCGTTGGCCGATGGCCGGCCAATGGCCGTTGGCCGGCCAACGGCCAACGGCCAATGGCCAACTGGCTGGCCGTTGGCCGTTGGCTGGCCAATGGCCGAGTGCTGGCCAAGCTCAAACTTACTGATCTTGTGCGTTATCTGTGTTGAAAAATTTAATTTTGCTGCATAATATCGTAAACATTTTGCTGTATAAACGTTACATTGGATGTAGTACTACAGATTTTCACTTAGATGTTAACAATTTTTATCCTTATTAGCGTTATTTTACAATTAAATTTGCTAATTGCATGCAAATTTTAAGTGTGCTAACAACGTAGTTTTTAAATTTGCCTGGCGGTGAACGCCTCATCACTTTATTGCGGTCCTCCAGCAAAATTAAAACAGAGTTATCGCGGGTTGGAGCTAAATGTTTGGAAAAACTATTTTACAAATATTGTAAATTGTAAATTATACTATGAAATAAAGTTTAATTAAGTTGACGCCTAATTGAGCACGATAGACGAAAAAATAGTAAATTACAGCTCGCCAACGTTGACAAATAGCTAAAAAACGGCCAAGAAACAGCCAACGGCCACTTGAAACCAGCGGCCAACGGCCAACCAGCGGCCAACGGCCAACCAGTTGGCCGTTGGCCATTGGCCGTTGGCCGGCCAACGGCCATTGGCCGGCCATCGGCCAACGGCCAACGGCCAGCCAATGGGCCGTTGGCCTTTGGCCGTTGGCCGGCCAACGGCCAATGGCCGGCCAACGGCCAACGGCCAATTGGCCGGCCAACTTCAAACTCCGGCCAAGCCAAGCCAAGCCAACCATGGAAATTTTCGGCCAATCCCAACACTAGCTACCGCTACACCACAGGGCCATCAGCTGAACTCCCATATCAGGCTTATCAATTTTTCGTATGCCTGCTTCCCTTATCTCGATTACCCCCCCGCCACTCAAAATCCCTAAAACTTGACGAAATGAGCTAAAATTTATTGGGGGCATGTTTTCGACTACGCTGAGTGCAAATATCGCAAAACTTTTCGATTTCGCGAAATCAAATTTTTTTGATTTCCAAGGGGGGACCAAGGGAAACCGAAAATTTTTTGTCTCCGATTTTGCTGAAAAGCTGTATATAGGGGTTTTTGGGGTCGTAGAACACGAATCTTAAGTCCGTTTTTCGACTCAGCTTTTCGTTAGCTCAGTATAAGCTTACATCTTAAGCTTAAATCTTTAGCTTATACTGAGCTAGCTAGTTTTAAGGATTTTGAGTGGTGGGGGGTAATCGAGATAAGATCCAAATTAAATGGGCAGTGAAATGGCCTTGAAAAATAAATAAACCGTATCAACATTACATTTTGAATTAGACCCAGTTTTTGGGGTCACAGAATGTTATCTTAAACAATTTAACAAAGATTACTAATTATTAATTGGAGCACCCACAGGGTGAAAAATACACTAAGAAAACACATTCTTACATTGCTCCCCCTCTTCTTCTTCTTCTTCTTCTACTTCTTCTCTCCGGGCACATCAATGGCCAATGGCCTTCCCATTATATGCGTTTCAGTGCTTCTCCCCATCAGTCATAGCTAGTATGACTCTCGCTACGTCACCTATAAGCTGTCACCACAATGGGAAGCTGAAGCAGATACCTTCTTGGCCTTTTGGCTCCGGTAGTAAGACATCCATTAACTGCTCATGTGTGTAGCACCGAAGTACAACGCCTTTCGACGTTCCAAGCCTCTAGCGTGGATGGGGTGGGATCAGAAGAAAACCCGTACGTGTGTCCATTTTGAGTACGTGACTCGTTTGCTCCCAACACTCTATTACAGGATGGGAACACATTGCAAGAAGCTGGTTGATCCAAAGGGGGGTGCCTTCCACCGGAAACTCCTCGCCCTAATTTTGACGAGAAGTAAACTGAGGGTTCTTTAGCGTGCACTACCCTCAACAAGGAAGCACACGGGCCCACCAATTTAACGTCTCATCCGACCGGCGTAACAGTGGCCTAAGTTTCTTGCTTAAGGAAACAATGCAACGTCATTATGGCTAAGGCGGGAATCGAACCTCGGATCATTGGATCCGAAGTCCGCCGCCTTAACCGTTCGGCTACACGGCCGCTTGCTCCCCCGTGCAAAACAGAGAGTCCTCGCTCTGACACGAGTTTAAAAACCAGTAAATATGCAAAAAGATAATTTTTATTGAGATAAGATCAGATAATGATATTACGTAAGCTCCGTGTTACAAATAATTTGCAGCACGATGCACGTCAGACCGTGCTCTCGTGCATATGTAGGAACTAATCTTCAATTGAAAACCTAGATATGAGTTTGAAATGCTGCCTGGACCACTGAGCCAGAAAGCCTTAGTATGTTGCCGATACCTGAGTAATATTTAAAACTATAGCGTGCCTTATTCTGTTTAATGACTTGACTATATACAGCAGGCAGATGGATCGATGGATACTTAGGTACATACGTAGGGTTCGTTGATGGAAAAGTTGTACTTTTCTCTCGCTTTCCTATTGTCAGCACACACCATATTTGGGCTGCTTAAGGGTTACGAAAGGGTTAACACGACATCGTCGGAGAACTGATTTTTCAAAAAGCGTTTGTCAGTTCTAGTGGATGAACTATTTCACCAATTCTGAAGCGTTTTGCCACGAATCTTTACTGTTTACTGGTACTAAATACTAAAAGTATTCCAAACCTTTGAGCGCTGCTTCCTTCTGCTGTAATAGCAGGGGCCGGTTCCCTAAAAGTTTGCAAGTACTAGACTCGACAACTAGACTCATGCTAGTTGTCGAGTCTAGTGCCTCAAGTGTACCATAAAACCCTCGCGGTCGAGTAGCTACTAGCACTTGACGTGCAAGCTTAGCTTCTCACAAGTTTGAACACTAGTAGGCGAATCGGATTCCATAAAACTTTCGTCTTGCCTTGCTAGTACGCTACTGGCATCCGTCTAGTTCTCTAGTCTATTTTTGACTAGAGAAGTAATAATTAAAGTTTGATAACTTTTTCATTTTTTATCAAAATAGACTCAAAATCAAGAGACGCACGTTTTTGAATCTTTTTTCGAATGTCTGCAATTTTTACAAAGTTTTATTGAGATTTGAGTTTTATGCAATTTTTTACATAATTATGGTTATTTTCTGGCGAACGGGCACTCGCAGTGCTAGTCCTTGCACTAGCACTGCTAGTTTGTCGACTCGCCACACTCGCTTAGCTAATTTCGTCGAGCCAAGCGAAAAGTTTTATGAATCCGGCCCCAGGTCAGTTTGGTGAACGTGCTCCGTTTTCGATCTAATAAAATTGGCAGCCCCCAGTCTACCCCAGTTTTAACCAATTATATACTCCAACAGGGTTAAATAGTAACGCAGTGCAGTATCTAGAGTTTTGGTTTTCCGGTTAGTGCGCTAGCTCACATTTTGTTAAAAATAACCTTTATTTTAAAGCCTGCGAAGCTACCTAAGTGCATTACAAGAGGGAGGGAGATTATTTTACTCCGATTTGCCAAAATGTTGCCTTTGGGAGTTCTTTGACCTGCTGAATTTGTGTATGAAAAACGTTTTTCGATATATCTCCTTCTTCGTGGAATTCATTCAAACTTTAAACTAATATGCATCAAAACTAATACTATTATGTGGCAAAAGACTAGCTAGCTTTTCCATCATCGAACGTTTAGTTAAATTTGTATTCCCCTCCTGTTTAAAACCGTAAGTTTTCAGACAGTAAAGATGCGTTAAAAAGATAGAAAGCGTAGGCTTAAAATGAAACTCTTAACACTTAATCAACAATCTTTAATATTGTCAATTCAAATGCGAGTAATAAAATATATAATCAGACATATTGGGAAGAGTGTACTTATTAAACGGTTGGCTGAATTTGAGCTAATTTGGCGGTTTAGATTTCCGGCCTGCTATTTTTGGCTGATAACAAGTTAGCAAAATTATTTTTCAACACAATTAATACTTAATGTGATAAAGTTAGATTCAGTGCGAATTCCTCTACCGAACAAAATAGTACACATCTCCAGCAGAACACATTAGTTATTTCATTCCATTAGCTTCAGGTATTCCTATTTGAATGTTGCTAATTAAAATTGGTCTGTAATGTCCGTCACAGGAAAATTCTACTTGCAGAGGTTCACGGGCGGACCTTTTCCCAGCATGAATGGTGGAAGGATGCTCCGGCGTCTGCCCCTCATACGGGACATCAATTCGCATAGGCCGTACGTCTTTATGTGGTTCTCGCATCTTTCCTGGCTGGCAAAGATACTAAATCCTGCACGGTACAAGCAATCGCATTCGTACCCAAAACACGCCGTGCAGCCAAAGCTAAAGTGAAACGGAGTTCCCCAGGTCCGACCTCCGCGAGCAGCACAGGCAGCGAAGGCTAAAATGTGATAAATGTGATGAAGTCACTGACATAGTATAGCAAGCTTAACAAAAAAAATCACCCGAAATTTTAACAAAAAAAATCACGCCACCCTGACTCACAGGAAAGTCGCAGAGACTTTTCATGGTGATAGCCACACATCTCGACATTACAGCCTGTGAGTTTGAGCGCCTAGGCCGTCTCCATGCGTTCAGGGCAGACCTTTAAGTGAGGGTACCCAAAAGTGACCTCAAAAACGTTCATGGCCGAAGTTCGAATTTCGGCTGCTATTTACGTAGGGAAACCCCTAGGCAACCCATATTGTACATATGGCATGTCCTGACTGTGGGCTATCGATACATATATAGAAATTCCAAGTCGGACCTCTGAGCCGTCCTGGGGTGGGTGATTTGTTTGTTAAAATTTTAACAAATAAAAAATTATTTTTATATTTTGTTACTGAAGTCAGAACAGCAGACAGAGCAAAACTAACGTCAAATTCGAGCTCACAGACCTCGAAAACCCTTATATACGTTGTTTTTGAGGTTGATTGGCACTTCTGGTAGCCCAACCTTGTAACCAGCCGGGCCTGAACCGTCCGACGGTAAAAGTGAACTCAGAAGTCAGTATTAGCCCATAGTTACCAGAAAATTAATGCCAGATTTGAATTCAGCGCCCTGGAAAACCCCCTAGGACATGTTTATAGCCATTTGGACTGTCCAGTTGGTACCTGGAGGGTCCGGACGGGTCCGGCAGGGGTCACGTGACCGTGGGTCATACCCCACCAACATACGAAGTTCTGAGTTTCTCTGCCAAAATGCCTGGAAATAGGTTATAATCACTCACAAACACGAAAAAACCACGTTAGCCTTTAAAACGGCACTTTAGAGCCACCAGACTTCATACTGGACGCTGTCGGGGGCCACCAGTGACCACTAAGACTTCGGCGGGGTCAGTTGCCTTAGTTGGAGCACTAGGTTAGCGGTTTTGTGTTCTAAATACGTTATTTAGTGTGCTCTATCCAAAACTGATGGGAAAAAGTTGCTAGCTGCTCTCTGGGATCCGATCCGCCACTGATTTTTTTGTTAACGGGTGATTTTTGATAAACCTTTAACAAAAAATCACACATTTTCGTCTATTGCAACTTACTGGTAGGTTGTAGAGCAACGAAACTGGGGTGGTTTTAAAGCTTAGCCCAAGGCCTATCCATGGGTCCTCAAAGTAACCGATTTGGTTTAGTTTTGCGCAAGTTCCAGCCAAAAAACCGAATTTTGATTTTTTTAAGCTAAGCTTGCTATATGACGATACTTATGAACAATAACACGAAGCAATAGTTGACACATAAAGCAATGTCGTTTAGCATTATTCAGGCATCATGTCCAATGTCTGGGGAGGGGACGATTTATATTTCTATTTATTTCAAGCTATGTATGTATCTCCTGGTAAAGGCTTGATGTGTGCCTGGCCGAACAATTTTTCCAAAACTTCTATTCGAATGTATACATATTATTCTTAACATTCTGTAACATGTATAAGCTAAAGCAATATCAGTAATTTTGGTTTAAATTCGTCCATTTTAGCTATGGAGAACGGTAAAATTAGCCGAAAATTGTCCATAGTAGCTGCAACAATGCTGTATTAAGGGGGGATCACTTTTTCGCCGATTTTTCGACAATCTCCGATTTTGCTCATTTTCACGTATTCTGTAGCCCTCATGGGTCCTCAAAACGAGACAAGTGCGTTTTGCGTAAAATTGCTTCTGTCGTTCTGCAGAGTCCCTCAAAGGTGACCTTGGCATGTGTTAAAACACAGGAAAATGAAAAAGTTAGGCTAAAAGGTTTGTGGCAGAAAAATTTTTCGCTGTATGAAAGATACAGCGCTGAAACTTTTCACTTATGTCAAGGACATATCGTAGAGTGCTGCTATCTAGTTTGGTGCAATTCTATTGAGTGGCGAATTTTTGGTGAATTTTTAAACTCAGAATTTTGGAAAATCCAGCGTTTTTGGACTATGAAAAACAGGACCTACAGTACTCTTTTGCTTGTCCTGAAGCTACAGAAATGGCCAATAGATAGCTGCACTCTACGCATAAAAACACGTTTTATGAAAGTATTCGCAAGTGTCTATCAACTATAATAAGCTCAAAAAACTTGCCACAAAAACAGCAAATTTTGCTAAAAATGGCCATTTTTCACAATTTTTACATTCTTTTAATAATTTCTCAATCATTGTGTGGTAAAAAATCACCAAACTTAGCGGATTAATATATTCATGTCTGTCACACAATGCGGCCAAAACAAATGCGTCAATATTGAATTTGACTGCTGTGGCGGCGCCTTTGATCTTTATAGGTGGAAAATGAAAATTTTTAAATTTTTCCAAATATATAGAAATTGGGTAGCAATTCATAGCTAATGGAACGAGAAGCAACTTTTCTCATAGAACGATGGGTCTAAAGTGCTGTCTGTGCACGATAAAATGAGTTAAAGTTATACTGGGCAGTCCTCCAAAGTTAGGTCAGTGCATCACTCAAGCATGCATTGTGAACGCCTGGATAACTAGCCTTGAGCCGCGTCAGCACTAAAATATTATCTTAGCAAAGGCTTTAAGTTGGTATATAGGTCAACCCAGTTCTCGATCGCGTTCGGTCTCCACCTGACCTTGCAGGACTCATCACCGGAATTTTCAAGTTTCAGGTACAGCTTTGAACCTGCATATCTCTGTCACAGTTTGATTTCGAAAACTGATATTTTGTCTTATTTTTAAGAACATGTGGGGGCATGTTATGTGTGAAAATGGGCGAAATCCGTGACTATCGATTTTTGACCAAAGATAACCCCCCCCCTTAATCAGTAAGGCAAGCATTTCTCAAGAAATGAATGACGCCGTGGAAAAAACGGCCCGTGCATTCTGAGACAACAACGACTGTAATTTGTGCGAGGTCATGTTATGTGTTGGCGGAAACACTTAAATTTGGGTGGGATTTCAAGTCTACCCGACCCAACCCTACTAGAACCCTTTACTACATTCACCTGTCCTGTGCGTAGGTAGGTCGAAAACAATGTTAACTTAAATTATGACAATGTACATTATAGATGAGGTTTTTTTCCAGACCACCACGGACTACTTGACTTTGGCATTACGAGAGTTTCAAAGTGGTTCAAGCTTATCTGCAATGCTTCGCGTTTCAAGTCATCTTCCAATGCACAGATTTATGTTTGTATCAACGTCGTACTAATAGAACATTCGGATCCACTAGACTAGCTGGACCACTGTTTTCAAGTAGTCAAAACACGTGAAAACAGCAGTCGAGTTTGTGTTTTTGTTCGTAACCTTCGATTATTAATATTTATGGTGCAACTAGGTACAAGAAACTACAGGCAAACAATTTTTAAAATGGGTGTGTTAAAAGCAACTGGATCATATGGAGCTTAAGGTGGTGGTGTCCTTTTGTTCAGTGCTTTTGTGGCGATTTTTCGAAACGCTATAGCCTTCGCAATTTTCTTGAGTTGAAAAGAGCTTTCATCGTTTTAAAGCTTATGATCTGTACATTCACATGAGCTTACGAAAATTAGCGCAAAACTAGCGAAAATGTTTTGACTTACTGACATCTGACAGGCTGAACAACGATAAAAAATTTTCAACATCAATTTCTCAAAACTGTGGAATCGGCCAACATTTTTGTGCCTTGATATGAAGGAGATAACGGGTCGAGGGATATTTTTGGATTTGGCTCAGCAAGCCTCTATACTCCAGAAAATCCGGTAAATGTGCGGTGACACGAAATTTGGCAACTTTGTATTCAGCTTTCTCACAACTGGAGATGTTTTAGCTCAAACCAAGAAAAATGTCCCTCCGCAATAGGCTAATTTTCATCCAGCCAAAAATGTCGCGATTTTCGGCCAAATCTCTACCTTGCGAGCCAAACCTCTAAATGCCAAGAATCGAAAATCTTTTTACCTAAAAATGTGGGACTGGACCCAGAATGTTGAAGACCACTAAACTAGCATATTTGGTAAGTTTCATCCACTTTAATAAAGAATTAAAGCCAGTAGGGTCAAATTTATACAAAAGGAAACCACCACCTTAACGCTATGCTTACAAAAATACCAAATGTTTCACAAAGCGTTTCTGATAACTCAATTACGGAAATTATATATTGACCAGCAGATCGGGTATTTTACCGACTTGCATTGCAGGAAATTCAATTTGCTATCAGAGTTGTGCCCTGTGCCCTTCCTAAGCCTCACCGGGTCAGCCAGAAATCGCGTCTTGGAGCGGCCGCTTCGGCCGGAGCGAAGAGCAAGTGTGTCGGGCTTTGAACAGGCCCAATCAGCAATGCTCGGATTTTTAGTTGAACACATTTCATTATTTTCTCAGCTATTTTCATTCGATAGTCGATAGTCGAATTTAGGCTCCCAGGAGTCGTCTAAGTTGCGAAGACTCAAACATTTGGATATTTCAGTTAGAGAATTTACGAAAATAGTTTTGTCATAAAATTGGCAGCTTTTGTGCTTTAGGAGTAGATTTCAATTGGCTAGGTTGGCGAGACAACCACCACTCAATATTTAGGCTAAACTGAAGCTTGTCTTAATGTCCCAGGTACTATATTTCTTCCATGAATAGAGATTTGATAAGATAAGTGATAAGTGAAATAGTTCACTCACGTCCAGACTTTTTATACGTTACAGTTGCAGGTTGTTTAGTAGTAGAAGTAGTGGTTGGAAGAGCAGTTGAAGTAGTGGTTGGAACAGCAGTTGAAGTAGTGGTAGTAGGAGTAGGCGTAGTAGTTGGAGGAAGTGTAGTGGTAGTAGTAGCACTAACTGTGGAAGTGGGGGGAGGAGCGGCGCTCGTGGTTGTGGCCGCAGTGGCAGTCGTGGTGGGAGGCTCCGGAGGGATGGTATCGTCTTCGCAGTCTTCGCACAACTTGCCTTCGCATTCCGCCAGTGACTTGAACACATCCTGTGGAAAGGAGACTCCCCTTTCCGCGCATCCAACGCTCTTGCTAGCAATGCTGGGAGTGCATTGGTAGCACGCTGCAGTAGCGCGCGCCCATACTGCCTCTGTCTCTGAAACAAGAAAGCACGTGCTGAGAATTGTTATGTATGACACATACAGCAGTTCATGATTGTTTGAACAACTTACAATTTCATGCTTGACCTAATCGCAAGCCACGTTAGATTATGATGGCATGAATGCATGCTTTTGATGAAACAATGGCGTTTCCCAAGTTTTTTGAGATTGTTGAAGTTCAAAGAATTGGTTCATTGGGGTTCTTCAGTCACAGGAGCCAAAGTTGTCCTAAACTTACAAAAACGTTTACTATTTCACCTCACTTTACTATTAAGGGTTTTGGTCTATTCAACTGTATCCGAAAACTTTTGCTCATTTTTGCTCATTTTGACACATTTTGTTGTCACAATCGGACTTCAACAATATACATAGATGCGCTATACTTTACAGAGTTCTTCAAAGGTAACCTCCAAAAGCGTTAGACATAGGAGACGAAAAAGCGAAGCCAAAATTTCGGTTTTCGGACAATTTTGGACACGTGTTGAGGACTTAATGTAGTGCTCTCAAGTTTCTATAGTGATTAAACTCTGCTGATTGTCAGATATTAGCAAATGTCTGAATTCAGACTTTATCAAAATCGGCAATTTTGGACAAGGAAAAACAATATCTGCAATAGGTTTTCTCCTGTCTTGGCAAAAGAAGCAGAAAGATTTATGGATAGCCGCAATTGTTTGGTAGCGCAGCAATTAGGCTCTATAAGTTCAATAACTTCACAAAACTGAATTCAGTCGATACCTACGTAGCTAAGAATCATCATTTCTAATCGATGGGTCTAAAACTCTGCTTGTGCAGGTAAAATAATTTTCTGCACAATTCACAAAGGTGAGGACTTTTCGCGGTTTGTCCCAGTTTGTCAACTGTCCAGATAGTTAGAGTTGCCACCAGTTAGTCAACTTTTTCAGTTTATCCACACTTAGTTGTAGCGCTTCTACCAGGGCTGGTGAACCAAGAAGAAACCAACGACACGCCCGAACGGGAGGCGTCAGGCACCCTCGTACCCACGAAACCAGAACCTTGAAGAGAGAAGGGAAAGGGAGGTTCAGCTTTTCATTCACCATTGAAAGTAAAGAATTGGTCCAGCTGGGGTTCGAACCACGACTCTTCTGATCTCGGGACAGACGGGTTAACCCACTACACCACAGGGCCATCAGGTGAACTCGCGCATCAGGCTTATCAATCTTTCCTGTGCCTGCTTCTCTTACATAGTCAACTATTCTATAAGGCAACGCCCATTGGTCACCTCTTTTTCATGCAATCCCCACTTGGTCAGAAAAAAACTGATTGGCATGCAAAAGAGCTGGCGAAGTAGGGATGCCTTATAGAAGAGTTGACCAAGTGGGGATAAACTGAAAAAAGTTGACTAACTGGGGACAACTATAATTATAGTCATTCTAGTTGACCAACTGGAGAGTTGACATATGCGTATGATTATCAATCTGCGTGAGCTAGTATACCTAGATAGGGTTTTCGAGGGTGCTAATACTGATATTGTTTCGTCTCGCCAGGACTATGCGGCAGAGATGAAACCGGGTCACTATTTGCTGACCCGGTGACCCGGTGACCCGGTCGCCCCGCCCCCCCCAAATTCAAAAATTTTCTTTTTTTCCTAACCCCCAAACTCACCTTACGTAGTCCTGACCGAAATTTGTTCAAATTTGTTTATTTCTAATTCTGTTTAATTTGATTTTAGAAAATTTTTTAATTTTGCGGGTTCGCGGAATTAGTCACCCTACACCTACACTTGAAGGCATTCGAATGCTCTTACCAATACCTACAACTTTGTTGTTTCGAGTATTCTTTGACTCCTTACGTTTCCCTTTTTTCGGCCTTTTTCGAAAATCTAATTTTTCAGATTTTGACAGCTTCGAACACAGGTCGTCTCTCCCTCTCCCTCCTACTCGCAACAAAAATGTGAAATTTTAAAAATGGCAATTGGATGCTGAACACGAATTGTCTGAACTCATGAAATTAATAGAAAGCGGCTTTGCAGACGCGTTGGGACAATTGCCGCGGGCTATTTTCCGGGGGTTTGAGTTTGATCATTTGATTTGGGAAAAATAAGCATCTAAACAATTTTGAGAACGGATTTGGGAAAAATAAGCATCTAAACTAGAGAGTTTTGAAGAAAATCGGAAAAAACTTTTGTTTCCATCAAAATAATGAGCTTGTTTGTTTATTAAGCAATTTCAGAAAAAATAACCATTACAAAAATCAAATCCTTTTGTAATTTCAGTTGCACGATCGAAAAATTGTGAAAATACATACCTTAAATATGCGGGAGTGGTTTTTACTCGGATTTAAAGCTCCTAACTCAAACTTTTGCGGTCACACAATTAGCATGCGGGCGCTCTGTTCGGAAATGTGTCCATCTCCAACTCTGCCCGGTCGACCCCTGACCCGGTGACCCGGTGACCCGGTATTTTTGAAAATTCAGGTTTAGGCTTGTAAAAATTAAAAATATTTATATTGGGATGCGGTGAGTGTTTTTTACTTTATTTGGCCATTTTTGGAGTCTAAAATTGAAAGTTTTTGCAAAATTTTTGCTTTCTTAAAAGTAACATTGGAAAGTAAATATTGTATGTATATATGTAATCCGAAAAAATCAAAACTGATTTGCACAATTTCACACTCAATGTGACCTGAAGAAACTTACATAGCTTTTTGAAGCAAACAAATTCGAACAAAATATTTCGCCAAAGTCATCACTTCATCTAATTCTAATCGTAGGGCTTAACATTAAAACTTTTGTGTTTTATCATTATACATTTTAGTAAAATATTTCTGTTTAGCTGTATGGCTGAGGTTTCACTCAGTGGAGATTCTTTGAAAATATTCCTGCTCATGGCTAGGATTAGAAAATATATTCTATAAATAAAATCAATCACAACTCTATTAGTTCCTGGAGATAGTAAGCCATAACAATTAGAAAAATGCAAAGCAAAACTCAGCATCTGTAGATCTTGTTTTGCTGAGATTTTCCTTCTTGTCGAGATTTGAAACACACAGTTTGACCCCCTCCCTCCAAAAAATCACTTACAGTAGATGGACCATGGAGAATTTTAGATTTTAAAATAAAGATTTCAGATTCTAAGGGCACAAGTAATAATTTTATTTTCTAGTTAAGATTCAACGCAATCATTGTAGTGTCAAACCTAGTTCTAAGCTTGACAGGACATTACAAATATTATGAGGACACTACAGGGACAAGCATTTAATAAAACTACACGACTAAGTTAAGAATATTTTTATTGCTAGTTTTTGAGAAATTATGGAAGTTTTTAAGTCAAGACCGGGCAGAGCTCTTGACCCGGTGACCCGGTGACCCGGTGACTCGGTTACCCGGTGACCCGGTGACTCGGTGACCCGGTGACCCGGTGACCCGGTGACTCGGTGACTCGGTGACCCGGTGACCCGGTGACCCGGTGACCCGGTGACCCGGTGACTCGGTGACTCGGTGACTCGGTGACTCGGTGACCCGGTGACCCGGTGACTCGGTGACCCGGTGACTCGGTGACCCGGTGACTCGGTGACCCGGTTTCATCTCTGCTATGCGGTACTGTGACGGCGATGTCTAGGTACCTATATCGTCGAACTTGGTGCAGTGGTAATCCACCAAATCCGTCAATGTATTATCAGGTGTTATCACTTGAAATCAGATGTCGCATGCGATCAAAATACTGAACAATATTTCATCTCAAATTAAAATGTTGATTAATGTTAATGATAATTAAAACGTAAATCGGTAAAATGTAAAATGTAAATGTAAATTGTAAAATTATGCATACGACATTTACACTATTTTAGCTCAGGAAAGATACTATATATCTCAGTGGTTTATACGATTTTCAATCGTATACGTCTATCGTATATACGAAAGTTCTACCTTCCAGGGATGGAAACTGGGTCATGGGTCATTGGGTCATGGGTCGTTTGGGTCGCTATTTTTGGCTGGGTCACTGGGTCTTGGGTCACAACTTTTGTGAAACCAATGGGTCAGGGTGGGTCTGGGTCAGAAACCTTAGAGGTTCATTTTGGACCTGGGTCACAGAGTCTAGCCAAATCTTTAAAGTTTGAAATTTTGTGGAGCAATTTTAGCTAGTTTTAAAGGTAAACCAAACCTACCGCTTCTAAGAAATTTCACGCCTCCGGCGCGATCACCAGCACATTAGTTTAATTTAATACTGATTTCGCGGAAATCAGTAGAATTGGGTGTGACTTGCCATGCTATTCTATTTCTGTCTGTTTACATAGTAAAATCACATAACAAGGTGGACATGTTTTTTTCGATTTTAAAATTTTACAGCATCAACCACTCATATCTCATAAGCAAAATGGCCAGCAGAATGCTGCAATGGTATTTATTTCCTTAAATTCCATCTTTATTGGAAGAGCATTAACAAGTATCGAATTTGATCTACTTTTTAAAATTACAAGGTTAACTAAATGGTTTTAAGCTAGTTTAATGCACAAAAACCTACAAATGCTTTCAGAAAAATTTAGGTTCCTTAGTTCCCTTTCCCTTTCTTTCCCCTTATTAAGTTAAAATTTCAAATTATTGAAAAATTTTAAGCTTTTTAATAATGTCTCCCGTCCGAAAATTTAGTTATTCTTCAAAAAATAAATAGGGCTATTGAGTCAAAGATCTCTCATCTCACATTTCCTTTAATTATAGAATCTTGTCTGGGGTTGCAAATTTAATAAATCAAAGTTATGAGTGGAATGTACTTACCTACTCTTGCGTGTTTCCAAAAATTAACAAAGGCAGTTTCAAAACACAAAACAAAGGGTCAATCTTGTTTAGGTAAAGTCAGTCTGTGTAACGTTATTCTATTGGGTCATTTGGACCTGGGTCACGAACATTCTTGGGTCAGTTGGGTCTGGGTCACGAAAATTCTTGGGTCAGCTGGGTCTGGGTCACGAAAATTCTTGGGTCAGCTGGGTCTGGGTCACGAAAATTCTTGGGTCAGCTGGGTCTGGGTCACGAAAACGTTTGGGCATTTGGGTCCGGGTCACTAAATTTTAACATTTTATGGGTCACCCTGGGTCTGGGTCAAATTTATGTTTGGGTCGAGTGGGTCATGGGTCACGAAAAGTGACCCAGTTTCCATCCCTGCTACCTTCTATTTTTGACACGGTTCCTAAGGTGTGGGTAAGGAAGTACTCCACTCAAGAATCATGACTGAAAAGGTTTTTGGTTCTGACTCAAACAGTGGGTGTGCTAGGGATACATACGTCGTATTGACTTCACCACATTTGATACTAAATCATAGAACAGGTGACTTACCACAAGGTTCCAAGCAGGTAGCATGACTGTCGAACACGCTCTGAATGTCGCAAGGGGTCGAACCTCCACATTTCACACATTCCAACCTGTTCGACTCCGCATTGAGTACGCAGTTATGCTCTAAAATTTTAAACAAAATATACGTTAAGTAGGTATATGCAAGCTCTTCACGGGTAAGCAATGCAAAAATCTAAGACTGCGCGGAACCGCGACTGATTTATACCTTACTATTTCCAACTAATTTTGTGCTTCAAATTAGAGCAACAGTTTCTCTTTAGCTTTGCAAACGAGTCCTCCTACATTCAAAGACCGAAGTACAGTTTTCACCTGTTCAGACCTAACATTTGAATGGTGAAAGTTTTAGTCCATTCTCCCGTAAGGAAATATGTAACGAACAACTTAATTATTTGAGCAGTGTTACGTTCTAAAAAATGCTTCTATTACTCTTAATTCGGAGCGGAATTCTTCAAGCGTGCTCTTCACGAAAGACCTGTGTTACATAGAGTAGAATCGAGTTCTAATCAACTTTTCGATTAACTCCTCTCAAGCTTGACCCCCTGTTTACTTTTTCATGAAAGCGATTCAGTTAAATTTTACTCGTTTAACTCTGTTTAACTCGTTCACGAAAGGCTCAAGTCAAGAATGCAGTGACCTGATTCCGTCTACATTAAGCATATTCACTTTAGAGTATAACCATTGTCTTCTTTATCTGATAACTAAATGATAACGACGTTTGACAGTTGCAAATACTTAAATTCATTTACTTTCGTCCGCTGAAGCAGATCCAATGAGAATGCAACTGCAAAAGAAGCTGTGCAGAAAAACCTCAAACATAGGAGACATAATGAAACGACAAAGCGGATTTGACTCAGTCTTGCTTTGGCTTAACCAGATCCGAAGTAGGTTACTTCACTCAATTTCTTGAAACTTGACTAATAGTAATCACAAAAAGAATGTGTATAATTTAATTATACATATGGCGATTCCTACATCGGATGTTTTATTATATAGTGCCAAGTTAGAGCATCCGATCTCAGATAACAGCTATCTCAGCTTAGTTTAGTTCCTAGAACTTTAGTTTGCTGAAATAAGCCCCGTTGCCTCTCTTTACCATAGCGGTCGCAAACCAAATTGTGAACGACACATACCTAGCTTAGTGTGGGAGAAATCAGAGAAATAATGAAAAACGCCTGCCTGCAGTCACTAAGGCCGATGCCTTAGTCCGAACAGGAGAGAGCCAATGGGCTATTCGGACTAAGGCTTCGGCCTTAGTGAGTGCAGGCAGGCGTTTTTCATTATTTCTTTAACATTAATGCCTTGTATCCCCGTGGATCTGCTTAAATTTTGCTGCAATCTGTGCCCAAGCTGTAACGGATAGGGCTGACACATAGTAACCCTATCTGTTACTGCTGTGTGTCTCTCTCCGTCTGTCACGTCATGATCATGCCTGTCTAGACTAGTTCCTGTTTGCTTGTTAGATTAGTTGTCTTGTGTATTTTTCTGCCGGGTACGGTCGCTCTTTATAAGGGCTTTCTCCCCCGTCTCTGTATATACTTATTGCCCCCCTCTTCCTATTTCGGGTACGTTGGCCTGTTGACCCCCTGTAAGTTACTTTGTTTGATTGCTTTGAATAACTGAGGGCTCGGCCTATATTGCTATTTTCTATTATTCTTATATGATAATTATTTGTTGTTCTATACTTTATTAAATTGTTGCTACTCTTTATTTAGGCTTTTAGTCACTGAGCTTCTGTCTATGTAGGTAGATCCTGTCTGAGTCTAAGTGAGTGGGACGAGTCATCTCTCTCTTATGATAGCTCTGTATGCTGCGTTTAATATTTGGCGAGGCTGTCCCGACCGTCTCCTGTGGTCGGTCAGTTATTTGTGCCACGGTCTCCGCATCCTCTGGTATTGGGTGTGGTAACGGAGCTCGTGCGAAGAATCAGGTACTAGCCCCGCTACATTAGGCTGTCAGGAGCTCAGGGATTTTCTTGTCTGAACCCCTTCGTAAGTTTTCCAAATTATTTTGTCAATTTTTGTGTAGTTTCGTTAGGGTTCCCTCCGTAATTCCTCGCGTCTAGCGCACGAGTTTTCTATCTTTCTTAGGTAGATAAGCCCCTCCTAGGGTCAAAAATTCGAAAATTTTTTCTCTAGGGTGTGATTGTTTGTATACCTATATAACCGTGTGCGTGTGTCTTCCTCAATCTTAGGCTCAAAATATAGCATTTATTTTTGGGGGGAGCTAATTTAGGGCTACTTTTGGGATTTGAGCTAGGAAACCTTTTCCAAAGTTCGTACCTATAATACAAATAATTTTGCTGCGGTAATTGTGTTTGTATGTACTTGTGACTTGTCTGTCTAATCGCATTTGTTTTAAGTTAATTTTGGTAATTGTTTCCTTTTCAGGTCACAAAAATAGCAAAAATAAAATTTTGTCTAAACTTTTATATACGTATATAGGTGCATTTGTTGGCGTACCTAGCAAATTTTTGACTTGTACTTAATATTGTTTCAAAAAGACCTTTCAGATTTAAAAAGAGAGTTCGACTCAATGGATCAAAAACGCACTAGTCAAAGCTTGAAGGAGAAGGAACTACGTCACCAATCATATAGTGTGACTGGACATCATGGGGACTCCCATTTGGACTGTATTGGATGTCTGACTTCTACGTCGAGAATGACTGCTGGGTCGTTCAGTGATCCGGTGGATCCGGATGCGGTGATAGGGATGCGCCCCCGGTCCAGTTCTGCTTCGACGGGGGAATTAAGAAGAAGGAAGAGTGGCTGGGCATCAGGGTCTGCTCGGTAAAGCAGTCCTCCTTTTCTGGACCCATCAAATTCCGGTTCTTTGACTACCTTGTCTGAGCCTGAATTGAGCCTAAGGACAAGCCCAAATATGAAGGTCCATGCCGGATGGTAGAGAAGCTGGTGGAAATCAACTTCCGGATGCATAAAGTTGGAGCCCAAGACAAGCTGGATGTGGTTCATATGTAGAAGATTATGCCATATCATGAACGGCCAGTCAAGGGTCTAACTTTACAGTTACAGCAAGCCTTTGTCCGATCCAAGAAGGGTAAGGTCATCCTCCCTTTGATGTTGGCCAGGATGAAATTCAACATGCTTGTGTCTAAAACCATCATGGGAAATTTGGATGGCATACCGGTAATGTTTAGTAATGATTGTAAGTTGGCTGTCTACGTATGTCTTTTGTGAGATTCGCGACCTCATAACATTCATAAAGGTTCACGTATGTGTGCACTGGCCCTCTTGGGCGGCCACTTAGTAGGCCGGTCACGTCAAAGTTACACTAGCATCACTGGGTGTAAAATTGTTGTGTTTTTGGGTCAGGTTTTTTGTGGGGGTTAACTTTTAATTGTTGGGAGGGTTTTAATCTATAACTTTCAACAATCTTTAGATCATTTCTTTATTAGCTAATCCCCGGATTAAACTTTTCCAAGAAAATTCACTCTTAATTTTATCTCTGCCATAATTTTCCTATTTCTTGCGGAATGGTTCCGACTTGCATGTTCGCACCTACACTTGCTTGCTATTTCAGGTGGTCATTTACCTAGTAGTCATCTGGATCCGGTTTGTTACTCCTGTTTCCATGTGCATAGAATTGGCGGAAGTCACCGTGCATCAACAGTTTTGGAAGAAGAAGCAGCAGCGGCACGAGATCCCATGATCAGTGAGGGTTCAACCCAAGATCCGGCGCCTGACCCTGGGAATTCGGAACAGTTCCCGCCTCCACGGGAACCTTCCTCAGTGGTTGTGGATCTGGGCTCTGGCCACCTCATGAGACAGCAACCAGTGGTTCCCCATGGTATGGTTGATATCTCTCGGATGCAGGACTATTCTTTAGTATAGCCCATGTCGGATCTGTTTGAACAATTGGGTCCTGTGGTTAACCATGACATGGACTTGTACAGTGCCGTGGTCGCCTCGGACTGAAATGAGATGGGTCCTGGACCTTTCAGCGTGTCATCACGTCTGGTTGGCCAACATCATATGACCACCCCATCTCTATTGGTTCTTCAGATGCGCGCTTGAAGCAGCAACAGTCTTTGCCTGAGGTTTCCGTCGAGCCAGCTCAGGAGGTCGCCTCCGCTGGTAAAGACTGCAGCGCGGGACTGCCGGCCACGACGACAGACCACCTAATAGACCATGGATGCCAGGCCCTTCGCCCAACTGGCAAGCCCGAACATCAGCATCCCGTTAGTCCGTCGGTCAAGGACTCATTTGATCAGCATTTGCTGCCAGAGGCAATACCAACGAGAATTCTGACACTCTGAGTTCAACTCCCAGTGGGACCGCATAAGAATCAACACTTGGAAGGAACAGTCAATCTGATACTTACCCTTCTAGTGTGCCAGGGGCAAGCAAACACCATGTTGAAGAAGTTCCAGAAATGGAATCTTCAAAGTCTCTGCCAGACATTGGAAGCTGATTGGTGTATTGTTAACGCCAGAAGAACAATCATTGGTATCATTGGTTATTTTCGTTCTTTGTTCGCTGAGTCATCTCAGTAAATTTTTATTGGATTTAAGATGGACAGCTGTGGTAATTCTATGGAATTTGAAAGTTTGGCTCGGTCCGCTACTGACACTAATGAGGCGCCGTCCAAGCGATCTAGGAGACATACCTGTCCTTCTTCGAAGCAACGGAAATCGGCGCCTTCATCGGCCCATCCGCTAGTGGATCTGAACAATGATCAACCATCAATGGATAACGAACCAGCTTTGCAGGTCACTACTATGAGCCCTATCATTGATGCTCCGAGGATAACTCGGCAACTCATGGTGCTTGAAGAAGTGATAAAACATCAGAAAATTCCTTAGCCAAGGTGGTGGGCGCGTTCAACGTCCCAACCCTCATCGAGCAACCGTAATAGACGAAATGGTTCCTTCAGTTCATGATGGTCATTGCCCATGGTGTTCTGGCATTCATCAACAGTTGGGTATTCGGGATGCGAACATTTTTACAGGTGGTGGGTCCCCGTGTACCTGAGCAAGGAGAAAGCCGTGGGCCGCATGGACGCTTTGCAGTTGGTGAGCTGCAGGGATTTAATCCGGTCATGGTCATGCGGGAGCATGATGGTCTGTCCAAACGGTTGGGTAGATTTGACAGTTTGGTACCGGCCGTGCGTGACCCTACTGCATCCCTGACCTGTCCGCCTAAGTGGTCACTGAATCCCGTCCAATTGGTGATGCCATCCTGGGGCCGTCCGTCATCCGGACTGTGATGGGAACGGCGACCCAATATCCACCTGCGGTATCCTCGGCCCAGGGGCACGAGTCGGCACGAAACCTCGTCGTGTCGAGTCATCTCAAGGCGGACCAACCGGCGTCATCGCCAGGACTGCACCCAAACCCTCTCTGGCTGGAGCGGAGGCGGCCAAGCTTGGTGAGGCTGCCTTGTCCTGCGTCCCGCTGGCGGAGCCCCCGTTTGACTCTACGGATCATGAACAGAGGGAGGCTGTTTATTGCGGTCGAGGATGCCCAACCATCTACATCACGATCACAGCGTTCGCCTCGGCTGGAGGCATCACGTCCTCCCTCGTCAATCGAAACCAGTGATCATTCTCGATCACACCGTCGAGATCGTTCGTCTAACCATTTTCGTCGACGACGGAAACCATTACTAGAGCGCTATTTGGAAGAGCGTCATCGCTCGACTGAACGTCATCTTGAAAACCGCGCTCGTCGCATAGATCGTCGTCCTCCAGCCAATTTGAAACCCATCGTGATGATCGTGAGCGACTGAGTTTGACCATTACCGAAGACGTTCGGCTTCCTGTTATGGCGACCTCAGTCAACTATCCCAGGCGTATTCTGATCGCCTTCCAGAATTTGGCGAAGTGATTGGTCATTATAAATCTGCGGGCCATCATGATAAGCGATCATTGTTTGATCAATGAGCATCGATCCGGCGACATGAATCCGACCATCATCGTCAGCTATCATGGGATTGTCAGATGGGAAGGAAATCCGAATCAGCGATCAGGGAATTCTTTTTCGCATATTCGATCTGCTAAAACTCTATGAACTTTAACTAGCCGAATACCAACAAACCCACTAGGAAGCAGCTCTACAATTATGGGGGCAAATGTATTCTCCTGTTGCTTGCTTGTGACATTTTTGTGCTGAATTTGTTTATTTAATGTCTGGAGAGTGAAAATGGACGAAAATATGGTCACGCATATTGAATAAATAATTAGTAAAACAAGAAGTGAAACGCAGGTGTACGCCATTCTCTTAATTTGTTCATCTCTCTCGATTATTTCATTTATTGATCTAAGAGGGTTTTTGAATACGTGTACAAATAAATGCGTTTGATGGAGCAAAATAATGCAATCTAAAACAATGTCTTTCGATTTAATCATTCCTGTGTGATTCTAAAAGTCGATAAATCGATAAAACATATTCGTGTAAAAATAAGTCACTAGCATTTCTAAAGCAATGAGCGCAACTATACATACGGATATATATCATTTTCAAATATTGAAGCACGAAAATACACGAAAACGTTTCTAAGTTACATGGTATACATAGCTACGAAAACAGAATGTTTTTTGCTTAACAGAAATAATGCACAAAGCAGATCAGTATCCATAAGGCAGAGTTGCCAAATCATCTAACAAAACACGCTTGTCATAGACCATTTTGTAGCATTTAGAAATTGTTTTGCTGGTGATAGTAGAATCGTATTTGTTCTTGACAAACCTAGTTTCTTCCCCGTCCAAAACGTCGGGTGTTCGAAGAAGTCGCTTCATAGAGGCAGGGTTAACAACTGAGGCATTTTAAACCGATAAAGGTATTCCTTTTACCTTCCATTGGAAAGCTGTCGCTCCATTGGGTAGATGAACAGTGTGACCATAGTTTTTCGGACCGAGACTCCAAAACTCGGTACATCGCGCGTTGGGACGATAGTGAGATGCAATCTCGTCTTTTAGGTCGCCCAAGTAGTCACCAAGCTGAGGTTCGTTTTGCTTGTCATTTTTTCTTGGAGCAAAAACGACAGAATCTGTGTCATAGTAGAGAACTTTCCTATTATGTTTCTCTAGATAGCCTTTCAATTTCAGTCTGACATAACAAGTGGTGGACGATGCTACCACTACGTTTGCTTTATTGTCCGAAGGTAGAAAATGCATCTTATGCAATGCAATGCTGCATCTTATCGCTAATTATAGCCATAGAGTCATTCGCCGTGAAATGAAGATCACGAACATCAATCGAGGGATCTGTTATTATGGATAAATATTCTGCGTAGTTGGACAAGTAACGGGTTTGGACAACATCAGGTTTTTTCCAAAATATCCCCAAAACGAATTGGGCATTAATTTAGCAACTGCTCTTTTTCCTGGATTGTTGCAGATAATAGAACAGTCAAGCTTTACTCCTTTGATTTTTTTCATACTCCTGCAAATAGGATTCCTTCTCATGCTCCGAAACGCAGTTACTCGGCCATCCACTTGCTTCTTGATTTAGCTTTAGAAACGAGCGGATGTATTCCACGCCGAAGCAGTCGTTATTGATGATGCAAAAGGATCCACACCATTTGTTGCTTCCATAAAAAACATAAATTGTCTGAACGCAATACAGGAGGCTCGTAAAATATGTACGTCCCAAAAACCCGGATTTTGGGCCAAAAAATATTTGTCTCCGATTTCTCTTGAATGAATGATGGAATGAAATGAACAACCGCCCCACAGTACGCAAACATTTCGATTAAAAGTTGGTCATAGGGCAATTCGACCATGCTAATTTCGAAACTAAAATCGAAATTTCCGGAAGATGTACGGATTTCGAGATATTAGACCTGGAAAATTCCGGATTTTGAAAAAGTTTTCCGAAAGTTGTCGATATGGGACTCAAATGAAAGAGCTCATCGAGCTGAACAACATTCCTTCTTGCGACATCTTCCTGAAATGCGCCCAGCGAAAGTTATGGCCGGAAAACTGAAAATCCGGGATTTCCTGAAAACCCGGATTTTGGACCAAACCATGTTTTGTCTCCGATTTTGCTGAAAAGTTGGCCATGGACTAATTTGATGGCGCTGATTTCGAAACTGAAATAGAGATTTCCGAAAAGTTTACGGATTTCGTGGTATTCACCCTTGATAAAAGGAAAAATCACAGCGGCAACCCATTCAACCAATTTGCTTGTTTTTTAGTAGTCAGTTTATCTTCAGTAGTCAGAATTTCATTACTCAGATGTTAACTTTTCAAACTTTCAGAAGTCAAAAGTAAATTTTAACTCTATTCTACTTGGAAAGGCCTTGCGCAACCCGCTGGTAAAATTGGCGTCTCTGAGGATATTAGGGAAAAGAAGTTCTGACAAATTAAAATTCAATTTATGTTATATATGTAGCGGAAGTGTTGTAATGTAGCGATTACCAACAACTTGCTACTGGAACTGCGCCCAATGGATAACGCGCCTGGCCAAATATGGAGAGCCAGTCCGTGTCCGTAGGGAGCCTCGCCAGTAACAGATGTTACACTTACAACTAACTTAGCTAGACCTAGATAAGCCCTAAATAACACATGTAAACAAAGATGGTTTAATAATGCCGCGCAGGCCGGAAATGACACAGTTATATTGAATAGAAGGCACACACATAAGTTATAGCAATAATAACAATAATAATAGTGCCGTTCTGGCAGTTACGTACAAGGGTAACAAACCTTTGCACGCAGGCGAGTGCACACAATTATTACTACAAGGGAGGCAGACAACAAACGTGACAAACACAACCCAACTGAATAGGATGGGAGAGACTGTATGTGCAGGTCAAGTTGATACAAACTGTGTAAATAAAATGGGTGTACGTAGACAAAGGGCACAAAAACTTACAGCCTAATGTACACAATAACAATTACCACAAGACAGAGGTTATTGGCCGTTCAGGCTGTTTATATTTGACAATAGACAGAAAATGGAGAAAACTATACGTACGTATATAACGTATACGTATATAACAAGTGCGTCGTCAGACGCTTTGAAGGCTAGGCATTGACAGAATTCGACTTTGGACGCATGGACGGACAGCCCACACATGATGAAACACAAGATTCAAGATCTCGTCGATTAGCAAGTGAGGCTTCTCGCACGGCTTTTTCGTGCAGTCGTCTGGACGTACGTTCCTCGAACAGTTTCTCCATACCAAAGAAAATTTCTATCTGAAGTACTTGAATAAAAGTAAAGCACAATTATACGTACGTACCCCAGAATTAATGAAAATTTAAAATAGGAATACAGAATTAAAGATAATTATTAAAATTAGACAGAAAAGGTAAGGACTTACGAGACCTCAAAAGAGAAAATAAAATTAGACAGGTATAATTATAGAAAAAATACAAAGAAGAAACCAGATTACTGATTAAAAATTGATAATAAATAAAATTATAATAATTATAACGAAAATTATACCTATCTCAAAAAAATAATCCCAAAAAGGTCCCTAAATTATCTCAAATAATGTACAACAAAAAGAAAAACTACATAATTACACAGAGGTCAAAATATGAGACAAGAATACAGACTAATGTAGGACTTCTGATATGCGTATACACTAAAGAGGTACAAAATAACTTGTACAGAAACTGTATGTGCAGGTCAAGTTGATACAAACTGTGTAAATAAAATGGGTGTACGTAGACAAAGGGCACAAAAACTTACAGCCTAATGTACACAATAACAATTACCACAAGACAGAGGTTATTGGCCGAACAGGCTGGTTATATTTGACAATAGATAGAAAATGGAGAAAACTATACGTACGTATATAACCCAGACAGACTTACAAAAATACCAGCGATGTCCGCTCTCATAGATAGGGGAAGGAAGAGCGTAAGTTAGGTACGTAGATTCGTAGAACGGCGCAGAAATCTCAGGACGAACGTACTGTTCTTATTTTCAGGCGTCGTCAGCTGATCGTGGCGATTTGGGATAATAATAGCGTACTGCCGACCCAAATTTCTGGATTTCGTAACGTAGATGGAAGAAAAAGCGCGTTTGGAACCGGTACTGGCGTACTGCCGTTCGTTCGAGTTAAAGATCGTAGATTCGAATTTATCTCAGGAAGTGGCGTACTGCCGTTCCGAATTCCAATTGTCGCTTCGAAAAATCACAGGAAATCTCAGAAATCGATACGTTATCGTTGGGGAGCGGCCAATTCTCACAAGCGCCGATCAGGACAGGAAGAGAAAAAATACGCAAAAGAAGAGAAAATGAACGCCCAGAAGAACCAGGTTACGTCCTGGCAGACAAATGTAGCGGAAGTGTTGTAATGTAGCGATTACAACAACTTGCTACTGGAACTGCGGTCAATGGATTACGCGCCTGGCCAAATATGGAGAACCAGTCCGTGGGGAGCCTCGCCAGTAACAGATGTTACACGTACAACTAACTTAGCTAGACCTAGATAAGCCCTAAATAACACATGTAAATAAAGATGGTTTAATAATGGAGCGCAGGCCGGAAATGACACAGTTATATTGAATAGAAGGTACACACATAAGTTACTGTACTGTACTCGAAGTCGTCGCGTCGGATTGGACACCAATCTAGACATGACTAACTTCGAGTACAGTGAACCAATAAATGCTGAAATTGTATTTTTAAATTCCCAACATTACTCCTAGATTACTCGGTGTTTACTCAGTGTTTACTCGGTGTTTACTCTGTCTTTACTCCGTGCTAACTCGGTGTTTGCTCGGAGTGACTCTTACTGAAAATCAATAAAAGCGACAAAGTACAGGAAGCAAAATCAATAAAAGCGCGAACAACAAAGACACCAAGTCTATAAAGCTTACATTGGAACTCAATCAGAACAAGATTTCTAGTTGTGATTACGATAAACCTTACCAGTGTGGCCAATGTGGTCAGATGTTCACCAGAGCATTTAACCTACAGCGTCATGTACAGAACGTTCACAGTGCCCAACCAGACTACGAGGATTCTGAGTCAGATGCAAGCACGGAGTCCTCAAAGAGCAATGATTCTGGCAGTACGATAAGACCGATTGGTGAAGTTTGGGACGAGCTTGTTCGACAGGCGGAGGAGAAATAGAACGAAGAATGGGACGCTTAGCCCAGGAGTACCTTGCAGATGGTAATACCGAGGATACAGCTGAAGTTGAAACGTACAATGAACTTAGACCCCTAATTAGGGCAGAGTTGAACAGGCTTATCTTTTCTCACATCCAACGTTGCAAACAGTTCCTCGACGATCCACTCATTGAAAAGGTTATGGACGAGCAAGCAGACTACGAGCATAAATTTTCGACCGAGGAAGAAGCCCTAAAGCGAGCAATTGAAAAGAACACTGATCTGGGCACGGTAGTACTACCTGAAAAAGCACAAGGCGTAGACGAGGAAGATTAAGAACAAGTAAGGTTAAAACACATAAATGGAGCAAGAACGGAGCAGGTTCGGAGTAAGCTCGGTGTTAACTCGGTGTTTACTCGGCACTAATTTGGAGTGACTCAAATAGTCAAATACGAAACTTAGGATTAGTAACGTTCGGAAAGCAACATGGTACGATTGTGGATGGACGATTAAAAGCTTCGGCGTATACACGGAGTACGACATGAGTGACTCAATCACGCAAAAAGAATAGGGATTATCGGGGAATTGACAGGATGACTTGGGAATATGACTCGTAGTATGGCAGGGAGTTACTAGGTGTATGACTGGGTGTATGACTGGTAGTATGTGTGGGCGTACTAGTAGTGTGCTAGAAGTACTGGAGGTAGGGTTTAAGAAACTATATAAAGGGTGAAAATTTCGATATCGCGTCAGTCTGACTTGATCTGTCGTCGCGAGCGGTCGGTTTTTGAGAGCTCTATTAAACTCTGAAAGATACAGCGATGGAAAGCTTTGTCTGTGAATTCTGTGGGAAAATGTTAACCCGGAAATATCATCTTAGCAGACATGTTAAGCAGAAGCACGACGGAGAAAAGGCAACCTGTGAGAAATGTGGGAAAAGTTACAGTCGAGAAGACACCAAGAAAACCCATACATGCAAGCCCGTGCAAGAACCTGCTGAGTATCCCTGCTCACGTTGTACAAGCAAATTTAAAACTAAGAAGGGATTTGATGGTCACATGGGAGTACATGCTAGTTTCGATAAAGCACGTATGCAAAGAAAATGCCCCTGGTTACTGCTCCCTAAAGAAGATCCGCCAGAGCCCCCAGAAGACTACCTGGAACAACTACCTGAACCGATTAGGAATCTTTACATTCGAAATTGGAATAAAATCAGAACTAAATACTATTCAATTCAGTCCGGGAATCTATTCAACCTACAACTTTCGTTTGGACGACAGGAGGGAATCTAACCTTAAGAAACTCCTCTACTCCGTTTTCAATGCTCAATTCTACTCCATCAAAATTAACTTCTCATTCGGGTTCATTCTGCAAAATGTTCTGGACCACGAGTTAGCTTTCTTTTACCCTTCAAACAACGACCATTATCTGGAAGAACCTAAATTCATCGGAAACAGCGAAAATTTGGAAGAACTTAAACAGGAGTTTGACAGGATGGATGTTCTGGAGTGGGCCCGACGGCAGAGACCTACCACAAAATGGGTTGTAGTTGATGTTACCAGTATTTGCTTCTTTGTGTATAAACTGACTGGGTATACTATGCACTAATACAACAAACACATAAAAATTATAAACCTAAAAATACCAAAAACATTAGATGGTGATGGGCCGGACTAGTAGTGTAGGTAGGTAGGTAGGCAGGTACGTAGGTAGACTAGGTGTCCGGTAATGGGCCGACGCCGGGTCCCAAGCCCCGGGGGAAGAACGCAGAGGGACGGCGCGTAATGAAAGGTTACTGGGTGTGGAATCCGGGAGAGCTAGGTGTATAAACAGGGTGTTTGACTGGTGTTTGGTTGGTAAGGGTAATAACTGGATGTAGAACTGGGTGTCAGAACTAGGAGTATAAACTGGGTGAATTAACAGGGGGTACTGGGTGTAACTACTAGGTGAACTGGGGGTATGTGTCGCGAGCAAGGACGGAACCAAAAAACTGGCAGTAGGGCGGGTCAAAGGTCATTCCCTCCCGAGAGTGGGATATGAAACGGCCGCCATATACTACTTCCGGCTAATAGGCATTCATAAAATGTGCATTCAGACGCTGTATCGATTGATTATAAATAAGCCAACTTTGTCCTTAGCATGTGGCAGTAATCTTGATAAAACTTATTTCTTCAAAAATGGCCATTTTTGACCCTCAAACCAGTTTTTGTTTATACCACCGGAGATAGCTCAAATGTTGTAAAAGCAAAAATGTTCATTTTCGTGTCCTCTTTCCAGCCTTAACAACCAATACCTACCCTGTCTTGTTACCTACTGGCAGCATAAGGCCAAAAACCAAAACTTTCTTATCTTTTGGTGTAAAAATACGGTACTGGTCCCAGAATGTTAAACAGGTTATTTCATAAGTTTTAACCACTTACGTAAACGATTAAGGCCGTATGATTCAAAAATACCTGAAAGAAAACCAGCACTTTAAACGTTCCCGCATGACTTTTCTCGGTGTCAGGTGCGCAATGACCGACTTTCCATTTTGGGCCTCTATTTTTCAATGACAGCACATAGAGAGATGGAACTGCAACCGTTGGATATAAAAGTACTTTCCCTACATTTCTTATGGCAGTAATTAAAGGGTCCCCGGCGCAACCAGAAAACGTTTGAAGCCGTAAGAGTCGACCTAGGTGGAAAATTCCCTCAAACAACCACGTCTGAAAATGAACAAAGCTGGTTGCTGCTCTTGCAGTGTTTGTAGCAGAAATAGCCTCTATAAATGAAACCAAAGACCACGACAGCTACAGACAGTTTAAAGGTCGCTATAGAGAATCGCAAATTAAATACCCAAACATAGCACAGTGTTAGTCAAACTTTAGCATCAGTTACGCACCAGATACAATATGGCTTAAAGGATTTTTGAAAGTTTTTTGTAGAACGTAGCAAACATTGGTTAGGAAAAAGGCACCAGAGAACCAGCGTTGGATCGTGCCAAAATTTTCTGCACCGACTACAGCAGACTATTTTCACATTCACATTCACATTCACCCCCCTAAAGGTGCTGGTTCCTTTCTTTTATGTTTGAGTCACACAGGTTTAATCCTTTACGTAAATAGCTGAAACTTACGAGATAACCTATTTTTGTGATCTTTAGAATTTAAAATATTTTCTTGCCATTTGCCTTCAGCAGTATGTCGAGGCACCAGATTTCGAAGTCAGTATAAGCAAAAGAATGGCCATTTTTGAGAAAATCAGTATTTTCAATATCACTGTCAAATTTTAAGGACAATTTTGGTTCAGCTAAGTTTGAACGGATTCTAGTAAATGAGCGAAATTTAGAGACTATAGTACGACCAAAAAATGTGTGTACAAACTTCGACCGTTTGTAGCAGATTAACCTTTGGAGTAAACCCCAACAATGTATATATTTTTAGAATCCTCAGGAACTCGAGATTTCGAAAATCTGGAAAATTCCGGAATTCCGGGTTTCATTCACGGAAAATCTAAAATTTTTAGTTTTTCGCCAAATTTTTACCGCAATCAAAATTTTGTTTTCACGATCGAATAGAGCTGGTCCCGCTGCATATTTTTGCTTTTACAAGTTTTTCACGAAAATGCACCCAATTTCCGGAATTCCGGGTTTTCAAAATTTCCGGATTTTAAAAATTTTCTCCAATACCCACAAGATGGGTATCACTCGAAAGCTCTTATCGAGCTGAACAACTTTTGTAATAGAATGAACTCTTGAAAATGCACACATTTTCCGGAATTCGAGAAAACAGGATTTTCCGGATTCTAAAAATTTTCTCCAATACCCCACAATATGGGTATCATTCGAAAGCTCTTGATGAGCTGAACAAATCTTGTAATAGAAGCAACTCGCAGAAATGAGCCCAGTTCTCGGAATTCGCTAAAACCTTCTAAGCTAGACTGAAATCCGGAATTCGTGAATTTCGGGAATTTGGTGCATTTTCAGCCATTGGTTCTATCACAAGATTTGTTCAGCTCATCAAGAGGTTTCAAATGATACCCATATTGTGGGGTATTGGAAAAAATTTTTAAAATCCGGAAAATCCCGGAAAATCCTGTTTTCTCGAATTCCGGGAAATGTGTGCATTTTCAAGAGTTCATTCTATTACAAAAGTTGTTCAGCTCGATAAGAGCTTTCGAATGATACCCATCTTGTAGGTATTGGAGAAAATTTTTAAAATCCGGAAATTTTGAAAACTCGGAATTCCGGAAACTGGGTGCATTTTCGTGAAAACCTTGTAAGAGCAAAAATATGCAGCGGTACCAGCACTATTCGATCGGGAAAACAAAATTTTGATTGCGATAAAGATTTGGCGAAAAACTAAAAATTTTAGATTTTCCGTGAATGACACCCGGAATTCCGGAATTTTCCGGATTTTCGAAATCTCGAGTTCCTGAGGATTCTAAAAATATATACATTGTTGGGGTTTACTCCAAAGGTTAATCTGCTACAAACGGTCAAAGTTTGTACACACATTTTTTGGTCGTACTATAGTACAGAATTAGCGGATGCTCTATAGACAACGACTAAATTTGAATGAAACTGGTATATTTTTAATTGAAACTGCAGTTTGAATGAAAAACGTGGAAGCGATAATAAACAGGCAAAAACACAACAATCACTTTTTCGAAAAATCAAATATATCGCCGAAATTCACCAGCTCCAATAGGCTAAAGGGTTGTCAAGTATACTTATTATCAAGTTATTAACTCACAAATGCCAAATTTGTAAATGGTTATATTCGATTGTTTTAATGTGAAGATTGCCTTTCACTGCACAACTGACTACAACTGACTAAACCCCGCTAAAACTTTTCAGCACAGAGACGCAACACAAGAAATGCCAGGCCGACATTCGCACAAAGGTTAACTCCAACTTCACTTAGCCACAACGAAACCGAATATGAAAAGTCACAAGCAAGACAGTCAGAGAGGGAGAAAACTAATATCAAACTTAAATGAATAAATGAAATTAAAAATCAAAGTTAAAATATTTTTCCTATGTAAGCTTCAATCTAGGAACAATTTGAGATTAGATACGGCTATTGCAACAAGTTCTGTTGAAGATTGTTTGAGGTGAACACTGAAATTTCGCATAAAGTCAGGCTATTATCTAGTCATATACTGTTGTAACCACTATCGGCCGATCGTAATCAGTCGGATCTGCTGCAAACGTTAAGTGTGAGTAAAATCAGTGATTTTCGTATCGTGAGTGTGGAGGAAAAATCAGCACTTGGAATGGTTTCACCCTACCTGCTAGTTGTGGTGTATGTCGTTCCAATCGTTCAAACGGAAGACAGTAAGTTATTCCAATTCAGCTTTTAGAATTTATAGGCTGTTACAGTGTGACGTAGTTTTTCTGTATATAACGGTAGCGGGGCTGGTAGGTTTGCCTACGTACTAACACCGTTACCACGCCCTGACGTAGCGGACGCGGAGACCGTGGCACAGATGGATAACTGACCGACTACAGGAGACGGTCGGGACAGCCTCGCCAAACAATACACGCAGGGGTAATCCGATCCTAAGGGCGAGATGACTCGCACTCTCACTCTCTCAGAATTGAACTACCTACCTAGCAGGAGCTCAGAAATACTCAACCTAGCTAAATACACTTTAATAGGAACGAAATAACAAGTTATAGTTAATAACAACACAATAAGAAAATACTGGGATGAACCCTCAAACACACACACAAACAACAAACACTAACTTACAGTTACAGTCAGCCAACGTACCAAGCTCTGGGGAGAGCTGAGGGAACACAGAATATATACAGTAAATTTAAAGGGGGAGAACTAGCGTAGAAACACAAGCGCACGCGTTGACAGAACAATACAAAGTGAAGGGGGAAGCGAGTGTTGGGTTGGACACTCCCACGAGCGCCCCCTAGTGGAAATTTCCCCCAATCACGTAGCTCCCAAAGTCACGAGGTGGGGAACCCACCCAATCCCACGCATACACGTTGGGGAGCTACGTGACTTGCAAACGTGTCCCAGCCCAAGGTGATGACGATATATGAAGCCAAGCGGGTAGCTATGCTAGCTACAACCGCCAGCAACGGAAAGGTTGACCATGTGTCACCTTGATCCGTTACATCTCCCCAGGGCTCGCCATCCGAACTCCCGAGAGGATCACTGCACAAATGGCGAACTGGTACGTGAGCTGAACTCTCAACAAGTACGAACAGTACAGAGCAATGATGCTACTAGTACAAAACCAACAAACTGCAGACTGCAAGTCATAAGCCATAAGCTCTAGTCTAAACCAAACTAACAAATGTAGAAAAAACACAAAAACAAGTGATTAAATACTACATTAGTATACTACATAGTATAAGATTAATGTAGAGATAGTATGTAAATCATTCATTTATGTATTGTCACCTTTGTTACACACCTAATACTTTTTCGGCCTTAGCTACTGCTTGGCTTTAGCTATTGTCATCATTCTATTTGTTGGTCGGGGAGGTGTTGTTAGGTGGGGTGTAACTATTGGGTAGGTGATCAAACTTGGGGGCGTGGTTTGTGCGTGTCAACTGCTGGTTGGGGGGTGGGTTTTCTAAGCCCCGCCTACTTTGGGGGTCTCCCTTGAAAACTCCCCAACACATCAGTTGTGTTAGTTTCTTTCCCAACTCCAGTCGGTTATAATTGCTCGTCGGTCGCCCGATTAACATCTACTTTCGTTTGGGTTCACGCTCCGGTGTTTCCTCAACACCTACGCTGTCTCCCCCTGGGGTGTACACTGTACTGGGTTCATTCAACCCTAAGGTTTGTTTGTATTGTTGTGTGTGTGTATTGTTTGTCTGGGATTGACTGTCTGTCAGGGCTTACGCCCACTGTATGTACGTACGTTTATTAAATCACTTATTCTACGGCTTGTTATTTTGGTAGGTTAGGGTTAGTTGTTAGACTAGGCAGGTAGGGTTATTATCTGTATTTGTATAACTTTATAGTTTGGCGAGGCTTCCCCGTCCTGGTCCCTGACGGCCAGGTCCGTTATCTATTGAGCAACAGATCCTCCGACAATTACTTGTCGGGTAGCCCAATTGGAGAATCACATTTGCGCTACATTAGTCTGCCAGGTGGAAAACTGGTGGTTGGCCTTCACAGTTTCCATTATCATCTGGGCTTCTGGCATACATTAGTCTGCCAGGTGGAAAACTGGTCGAAGCTGGTCCTCCGCCCAGTTTGTGGTTTGTGTAAGTTTTTGGGATTTTTTTTCCTGTGCCTGGTGAAGAAAATTTTACCTTTACAGGTAAAATTCCCTATCGCTTACGCGAACTCCTCCTGTGATCTGGAACTTGGAACTCCTACCTATTGGTCTTCTCTACAACTACCTTGACCAATTACTTGGTCTTTTTCCTGTGTGCCTATCTACGTGCCACTATTGATTTTTTCTCTGGGTCCTGTTGTTGTCAACTCTAACAGCCTTACGGCTCTATATCCTTTTCTCTGTTACTGTACGTATAATTTTTCGTAGGGCTAAGGTGTGTCTGTGACGTACGTACGTAATATATTTGTGTGAGTGGTGTACGTGTTTAGTGGGGTCCATATAGTGAGTTAGTCTAGGGACATTTTTGGGGATTTGAGTTAGTTTTATAATAAAATCGTAGGTACCTATTTTTATCATATCATTTTAATTCGTACCTGGTTTCTTTTGTATCTGTACCTGGTTTTTCTCTGTACTTTTTATCATCTCAATCCCTTGTTCGCGTAATTGTCCTAATTCTATTTTCTCTTTTAGGCACCCCCTTACACAATAATTCGCTCCTCTGTTTCACATTATAATTGTCCATATTTGTTTAATTTTTCATCCACTTCTAGGTCATTTTAAACAAATTCTGGGGTACGTACGTACACACTAAAAACCTTACCTGGTCTTCTGTTTCGTTTTTCTTGTTGTATTCGCTGTTTTCAGGCTGTTTTTTCTGATTTTCTGCTGGAGTTACCTCCAAGCTTCCAGCAATTTCTTCAGAGCCTGGACTGGAATTTCCATCAGCTTGAGCAGTGATTTCTGATCTCCTTGGATTGGAACTGGATCCTCCCAATCTGGACCTTGATCTCCATAGAAGAAACGAATCAGCAGCCGGGACTTTGGATAGCCTGGACCTTCAGAGAATGTCATCAGGTGAAGGCATAGAGAAGCGCCGTATGTCGAAGCGACTGCAGGAAAAGGCCTTACGCCATCAAACAACTGACGGTGGCAGAGCCCATGGGTGTTCGACCCAAAATTGCATGGGTTGCTTACCAACTCGTCACCGTGCTGGTTCTCTCCAAGGAACGGCTCGAAAACCCTCTGGGGGCCCGAGCGGCCGCCCACGGTCAGGGTCGTTACCGACCAGTTCCAAATTGGCCCATTCGGCCTCGGTGAACAGGAACTCATCGGAAGAAATGATATCTGGATCCGCTTCATCACGAAGATCCGTTTCTCCAACTGATTCAGAAGAATTCGGCACCGGCTTTACAGCCATTGTGTCCAACGGTACAGCGACCCCAACCCAACGAGAGGTGGGTAATTCTTTCGTCGTAACCGTGACTACGCGTCCGTTGTCGAGTCAGCTACCATTCCGTTCGGGGCTGCGAACCCCGTTATGTGCGTCTTCGCCGCTTTCGAGGCAGGCGAATCTTCGCGGGTCATTCACCCGGCGAGGCCACCTTGGTCGTCAATTGGCGATTGGACCTGGTGATATCAGGGAAGAAATTTACCCTAACGAGGATCCGCTAGGATTTTGCGCTACATTAGTCTGCCAGGTGGAAAACTGGTCGAAGCTGGTCCTCCGCCCAGTTTGTGGTTTGTGTAAGTTTTTGGGAATTTTTTTTCCTGTGCCTGGTGAAGAAAATTTTACCTTTACAGGTAAAATTCCCTATCGCTTACGCGAACTCCTCCTGTGATCTGGAACTTGGAACTTGAATGGGC
>JASAND010029843.1:0-31623 GCA_030248195.1 Trissonchulus latispiculum | reverse complement strand
CAACATACGTATACAGATTTTAAAAAGACTCGAAGAATAAGAGCTTAAAACAGTGTTACGACCTGACCCTTCGGTGACCAGCCCAGCAACTTGGGTTACTGGGCAGCAAAACTGATAAGGGAATCGATTCTCCGTCCCAAAAATCTTGTGTGCGCAAAATTTGAGCCACCCATGTAGCAAAAAATAGCGAAAAAAGTTCAAGACCGGCCAGTACCGACACAGAGACGGAAAATCATATTTGAACGACCCCGATGTGTACTGTTTACCATACAGTTCAGCATTAACCCATATGCTGGCATTTTTTTAGGGTTTTGAAAAGTGGGCCCCCCCCACTTTCAAAAAAAACCCTAAAAAATGCCAGCATATGGGCCAATATCCGATTTATATGGTTAAACAGTACACATCGCTCCCGTTCAAATGTTAGTAGATTTTCTATGCCTCAAAAAGGAATGTTTTTGGCAATTGGCCGGTCAAAAGTTGGCGAATTTTGGGTCGAACTTTGAACTTAATTTTTTCGCTTATTTTGCTACATGGGTGGCTCAAATTTTGCACACAAAGGTTTTTTGGGACGGAGAATCGATTCCCGCTATCAGTTTTGCTGCCCGAGTAACCCAAGTTACGGTTGAACTAGGTTTCTGACCGTCTGAGGGGTCAGGTCGGTAACAGCCCCCGGAGGTCCATAGTAGGCTTTGGAAGTAACTGTTTTAAACTCTTATTCTTCGAGTCTTTTTTAAAATCTGTATATATATACGTATGTTATTACAAACCTTTTCTCCTATTTTGCACTCGTCCGTAAGATCATTTTTGTAAATCACTATCTGAAGGAAAGTATATAACCGCCCAGTTTCCCCATGCTAGTGCAACTTGAAGAGTTTTGGCGATGAGACGCATGGGGCTAGAGCACTCATCCTTGGTTATATACTTACAAGTAGTTCAGCCACTGTTAACGTTAAGCACTGACGTACATATTTCATGTTATGGGCACTCATTTGGAGTTGGTTCATTTTTGTGTAAAGTTGTTATTTTTATTTATTTTATTTATTTTCATAGATAAATTACCTTGTTCGATTTGAATATGACTACTGGTTGATCTAATAATTCTGTTTCGGTTAGTTTTAGCTTGTATTAATTTGAAATAACGGTCTCGGTTTGTGATGGTAAGAAGTTCTTCTTACCACCTTTCCTTAGTTTGTTTTTTGCTTAGCTTCTCCAAACTTTGTCTACGGGAGTTTTCTGGTGCGCCCAGCTCATTCTCGGCGTCCGTTTTGCCGTCCGACCCACCCATCTTGCTGTGCTGGTTCCACTTTGCCGCCTGGGGGGTCCGGTCGGTACCGACTTCCGGGAACATCATATATAACATCATGCACATAGCCTCTCAAAACTTTGTCTATAGGAGTTTTCTGGTGCACCCAGCTCGTTCCTGGCATCCGTTTTGCCATCGGACCCACCATACCTGAACGGGAGGTCAAATTTCACTGACCCTTGTGGAAGCAAATTTGGGTACCCCTTGTGAGAGCGATTTTTCTTAGGGGAACTTTTTAAAGCGATTTTTAAGCGATTTTTGTCATTTTTTAACAAAAAACAGCGATTTTTTAGCCAAAACACGTTTTTTCGACGTTTTTTAGCTAAAAATAGTAATTTTAAGCAAAAAATTCCGGCCAAGCCGGAAAATTTTTGGAAATTTTAGTCGTAAAACCTAATTTTTGGGCAATTTTCTAACCCCTTGTGGCCAATTTTCTTACCCCTTGTGGGAGCAATTTCGCGACCCCTTGTGGGCGACTTCGCCGAGGGGGGAAATTTCCCCCCCTTTCCCCCCCTTGTCCACCTGTGGGACCCACCCATCTTGCTGTGTTCGTTCCACTTTGCCGTCTGGAGGGTACTGTAGAGTGCTGTGGTGGGGTGGGGACTTTGTGATTTTGGGTCAAAACTAAAATTTTCCAAAAGTGGTCAAATTTGGTATCACATGAAAGCCCTATGCGATCTGAGCAACTTTTGTCACAGAAGTGCATGCTCAAAGTGGCTGTGGAGTGCTGTGGTGGGATGGGGTGGCGACTTAGGCGATTTTCGGTCAAAAATGGAAATTTTTCAAATGTGGTCAAATTTGGTACCAAATGACAGCTCTGAGCGAGCTGAGCAACTTTTGTCATAGAACTGCATGCTCAAAGTGGCTGTAGAGTGCTGTGGTGGGGTGGGGTGGGGGCTTTGTGATTTTGTGTCAAAACTAAAATTTTTTAAAAAATGGTCAAATTTGGTATCAAATGAAAGCCCTGAGTGAGCTGAGCAACTTTTGTCATAGAACTGCATGGTCAAAGTGGCTGTAGAGTGCTGTGGTTGGCTTGCTACTGTTGAAAGATATCTATACATATATACCTTCAGGAGCATACATATATAAAATAATAGAAAACAAGAACAAAAAGTGCTTCTTCGTCGCATGTAAAATACATATGAGTCTTCGTAGGCACGTTGTACATAAGCAAAAACTAGCCTGTAAAATACATATGAGTTCCGTAGGGAGGTTGTAAATTAAGAAAAACAAGTTGCAACGGCTTAACATATGAGCCTGTCCTACAACGAGGCTCATGTTGGCGTCACAGTGCATTCCACATTAAAGCCTCATTAAAGAACCTCAGCTTCATCCACATTACGGAAAAAATGAATAAACGTCGTGGCCCAGAAGAAATGGACTGAAGCGAACTACGACTGCTCAAGCTGAACTGTACGTGCAACCTGATGTTTCCTGAAACACTATAGCACACCTAATATTTCGCGATACGCTGTGGTACACGGTACACTTAACGCATTCTCGAAACACTTTCACATTATACACAAGCAGAATGCGTTCCCACTTGGCTCAGAGTCAGCTCATATGTATTTTACAGGCTAGTTTTGCTTATGTACAACATGCCTACGAAGACTCATATGTATTTTACATGCGACGAAGGAGCACTTTTTGTTCTTGTTGTTAATGTTATAGGATTGAACTAATGGTGGGTGTAAAATATGGTGAAAATGAGAGATGTTGGAAGAAATATGTTTCACTAACAAGGCAGTGAAAGAAATCGCATGATAAGACACGGAAGCTTATTCTAGCAAGGGCTACAACAACACAGTCTACATGCAGGCAGCAGTTAAGTGGGTACTATGCAGGGTTACTCAGATTGAGTTGCCAAACAAGACGCAGCAGAAACAGCCAAACCTGGAAGAGCAAATTATTGAGGAAGCACACCAAGCAGACGAAGCATCTGACCACAGCAAAGAGGACGACCACTCGGAAATTGTGGTTGAAGTGTCTGACGACGAAGAATCTAAAACTGATTATATCGGGTCGTATTGGTCACGGAAAAGGAAGTGTTGCCGCCAAACACCACTTTCAAAGATATGAGACCCCTACTTCCCATTCCTAAGCCACAGGCATTACCGTTGATGTCGGTCAGTCTCCAACCACACAAAAAGTCAGCTTTCTACATAATTCACCTAGGTTATCACAACATCTGACAACGCCGTTGAGTTCGAAATGGCACTGAGGAATGAGCTACTTACGATTTCAGTGGTCCCTGTGGCTTGGGCGAACGACTTCCGGAAACATCACGAGATCAAATACTGCACCATCTGCTTTTGAACAGAAAGATGGAAAGGCCGTTTGGGAAAATATGAAAGACTATTTAAACAAACTGGCGCTGACTATCTACAAAGACGAATAACGGCGAGTGCAGGATTCCTCGTGGATGCCAAACCCGGTGTCTCTTGTCAATAAGGCGGACATTCAGAAAACCAAATATATGTAGACTGAACAGTTTCAATTTTTGTGGACTGCAGACTCGCTTAAATTGTTTTGCTACTTGTTACAAAGAGTACATAATAACTAAGATTGTGAGAAGCACCACACTCTTAGTTATTAGGCAAGGGGACAACATGTGCACGATAACAGATGACCCAACCCGCAAATTGGACCCCAGTGACTCCTCCCACAAATGAGTACCTAACTCGCTTGTATCTTTATGTGTTGCAGCCAAAATAAGCAGCTGGCCACTTTCAAGCTTCAACACATAAAGATACAAGCGAGTGATGGTACACATATGTGTACTAGGTGCTCTTTTTTGGGAGGGGTCACTGGGGTCCAATTTGTAGGGGGGGGTCAGCCGTTATCGTGCAGATGATGCCCCCAGCCTAATAACTATGAGTAGTTTGCAGCTTGTCACACTCTTAGTTATTATGTACTCTTCTGGCTTATTTTTACTCGGGGGGGGGGGTGGGGGGCCCTACTCGGCAACCTCCCCCTATTCGAGGGGCTCCCCCACCCATAAAAGTTCCCCATAAATTTCGTCCTTCCTCCCATAACCCAGAAAATTGCCAAGTTTTACTATTTTTAAAGAAATAAAAATTTAAGCTCCAGTATATCTCACTTCTCAGCATGTTTTACCACGTTGTGCAGTTTACAAGATTCCAAATTCAGAAGGCTGCTGCATTTAGATGCACAGTAATTCACCGTATTCATCGAAATATACTGGAAGTTTTAATTTTTTTTTGCTGTTTTAGTGTATGCTGTGCATATAGGTACAGCATTTGTAATGGAGCAAATTCAAATTTTTTAAAACTTTTAAAATTTAAAGTAAACAAAATTCCATTCAGTTGAAGTTATTGCCGCACACCGCATCTGGTTTCAGTTTTGTAGTATTACTTTATAAGTTTGATTGTATATCCCCTCCTTGCCGGGGATTCGGGTATCCAATATTAGGTAATGTTAAAAATGTAACTACGAATTTTGCCACTGTGGAAAATGGGAACTGGAAGCTTGTGAACCGGAACCGGCAATTTGTCGGAACCGGAAACCGGTTTATTTTGAAAATTGGAACCGGTCCCAACTCTAACCTACAATGGGATAAAATATGTAGCTGTACATCAGCGCATGCGCTTTCTCGTATTAGTGGGAGCCAGCTACATTGTGTGCAACTTTCTACACTCTGATAATGTTTTAAAGTTGGAGCCTTTTACGAGTAAAAATACTTGTTTTCGAAATTAGACGAAAAATTTTTTGCGTTTTTCGTTGGCGAAATTTTCAAATACGTCAAGTTTGCTTCTCGTCTACGACATTTGTTGGTATTTTCTCTAGAATATATGCATATACGTAGATGTGCACATTTTGACAAAGAATATTCAAATTCTATGGAGGACAAAAAGTTTTTCCAATTTTATCTCTCTATTTCATAACTTTATCTTCGGCCAATTTCTCGCTTCCCCTTACTTATCAACTATATTGTTACGCCATAAAATGCCAAATTTTAAGGATTTTTTAATCATTCAAAATTGGCAAACACGCGTAAAAAATAGCCTGTTTTTTGCCATACTGCTATAACTATGCAAATAACATAAATTTTCCAACTACAAACGTGCCCTGTCTTGTAGCTCACTATCCACAAGAAATTATTACATTGATTCATAGTAATAGGCTTATCTGTTACTTAGCGCAACTTCATCTAGCTAGATTCTCTTAGCTGAAACAAGCTTTAATGTGGAAAAGGCAGCTCTGAGGTACATACGCAGCTTTTCAGTTTGGTTCTAGCTTCTTGTCCTGTATAGATTTCAGTCAGCTTGAACATAGAAGCATCTTTAGCGTGTGTTGTGGGGGTTCATATACGTACATTCACTTTTTGCCAAGCTAACATGACCTTTTGTTTCAGCTTGCCTTATATTCATTGTACAAATTCTTGACAAATTAAATATAGATACCTCTTCAACGTATTTGTTTTTCTAAAAGCTATTCTAAGGTCAATATTTATGCCTTATATTGAGGGTACACATTTTTGACTACTTGAATATAGTTGCATCTTCAGTGTATTTGTTTTTGTTAAAGAAATGCTAAGGTCAATTTCTGCAACTGCCATTCATAGGTTATTCTGTTTCAGCCTTACCCTTTATGAGTGCCCGCTGAACTAGCATATACAAGCTTAAACTGCTATATGTCCCACATCACACTTGGTGAGAAACTGCCAAAAATGCAGTCGGCTTTCGGATTGAACCACTAATTAATTATATTTTAATTAGTTTATATTGTACTCTGGGTAGGACATGTTTTTACGTTGTCAAAATTTGTTCTTCGTAAAGGACGAAATATGCCTTCAAGCACTCTGGCGGATGACAGCTGACACTGGCTGATTTAGCATGGCCGGTTAAAACCAGTGTGGGTCGAAATTTTCCGCAAACACTATTACAATGTAATATGAAGTAAATATTAAAACCAGTTTGGGTCGAAATTTTCCGCAAACACCATTACAATGTAATACGAAGTAAATATTAAAAGATCCAATTAGATTTTACTAGCATTCAGACAGATCTGCATAGGAAACAGCATTGCTAAATGCTCATCCGCTTTCACTATTCCGTATGTGGACTTAGTAAAGTCACACTAGTGTCATGGCTATAGTTAGCTTCAGAAGTAAATTAACAGACCGAGAAGCATAGTATCAAGGTTTTCGAGGACGTTGGTGCTAGTGACAGCCTGACTAAATATCTTTTGGGCTAAGAAAAGGTCAGTCGCAGACGGTCACAATACTTTCTCAAATAAAGAACATTCAGAAGTTTTTGCAGAGAGCTAGCAGATGAGTTTGGGTAATATCCCGGGGTAATTGAATGGGCTCTATCTGCTAGTACGTTGTTGCTTTAATTCTAATACTCCACAGCAACTGCAACTTTTTCAGAACAGACCCACCATCTAACAACGAATTTTTAACTAATTACTTTTTGAAAGTGCTTTATCTGATTTGGCAACACATTAGTGCGCAAACCTAGACAGTTGGCAGCTATTCTGCCTAATTTACTGAAGTTATAACAACTTCAAATTTTGTTAAAAATTGGCATAATTTCCTGTAGTGTTAACATGTCTAAATCATTTCTGAGCAGAATTTTAGCGTTAGAATACGCAAACTATCTTTTATAGTGTACAAATCATAAGGCAGAAACGTCTGCAATCGTTTTTGGTGGAAAATTGAAAAGTTGGAATTTATGGTTTATCTAATGATTTGCCTTGAAACGCTACCTATGGTTTGTTTTATTCTGACTGTACTAGGGGAAGGTCAAACCTTTCTGCAGTTTGTGCCCTACAGAGCACAATTTTAAAAGTCAGTTTACGATAAATAGGGCAGAGATAGTGCAAAAATAGCGCTATTTTTGGATTCTCCATAGTCCAAAATATAATGTACAATGAATGTCAAATCAAACTATGGGGCTATATGAGAATAACATTCGTTTGAGCAAAATCATCGATTTTGACGTCGATAGAACTGATATTTTGGCCTCTACAACAAGGTATAGAGCTTTGAAAGTCTCCATTCTCTGCTCCAATGTAACCTAATAAATCAAGAATCAGCTTAAAAAATGAACCAAGTCTATATCTTTAACCAGTCTTTTGAAAAATGCTATCAACTTTTGTCCTTCCTGAGGGACGGAAAGTCATAAAGGGTTAACCTTTATCTAACTCCGGTGTGTCTTCCGTGTAAACTTTGTCGGTTTCAGCATACGGGCATCTTAAGGGTATTTATTTTTAAGGCTATGCCTGGGTCAATAAATCTCCAATTGCCAGTCATACACACTTTTTCAGCCGTATAACTTGGGTGTATTTTCCGTGTAAAGTTTTCTGCCGGCTTGAACATATGACCATCTTGAGCGTTTCGTTTTCTTCCAACAATGATATCAGCTTTTTCATTGTGCTGGTTTTTGGTCGTAAAAGGATTTCTTTAGGTCAATACTTCCAGCTTTGCCATAAAAGAAAATGAATGACTATTCATTACTCTGTGATTCTGTACTCTGTAGAACCTACCCTATTTACTTTAGTTGGTATCTTTTCAGCTAAACGGACTTTCTTGACGTGACTTGTGCAGAATTTCTCTACTGTTTTCCGTGCTATATATTCATAAAATAATTATAATTATATATTATTATATTATTATATTCATAAAATAACAGAATTAAGATACATAGAGTCCTTCTAACTGTGCTTTTTATGCCTATGTGAAACGTAAACTACGCTGCAAAGAGGATGTATCTGTATTGTGTGTAAATGATAAAATAGCTGTTGAAGATAAGGACAAGGCTAACCTCTTAAACTGCCAGTTTGAGTCTGTTTTGTGCGGGACGACGGGAATACCGTCCATTTGACGGAAAAGGAATTTGATACCGGTTTTGAAGGTGTGCTCTAGCTCTTTACAGGTGCCTCTATCCTTGAAGTTATCAATACGTTAAATTCTGCCTCTGCGGCTGGTCCAGATAAATTTCCAGCGAGGATATTTATGCTTTGTCAATATCAACTTTGTCGACCACTCCAGACAATCTTTCAGCAGTCTTTTAAATGATGGGGTTCTCTAGTTGGACATAAGTAAGGCTTTTGACTTTGTTTCACATGTCAAATTTAAGAGCAAACTTAGATCGCACGAGATACGTGGGTTGGCTCTGAATAGGTCTTTTCTTACGGGAAGGGTTCATTATGTTAGGGTACGATATTATGTACTTTCTGACGTTGCTGAAGTAATTAGCGGAGTACCCCAAGGTAGTGTTCTTGGACTCTCTGACGTTGCTGAAGTAATTAGCGGAGTACCCCAAGGTAGTGCTCTTTCTAATTTATGTTAATTATCTTCCTGATGTTTGCGTTAACTCAAAAGTAAAGATTTTCGGATATGATACCAAAATATTTTTCTCGGGAGCCTCTCCTAACCACTTTGCGTGTTTCCAAAATGACTGTAGTAATGTTTTTGACTGGGCGTAAGAAAACCAACTCTCGATAGCATCTAATAAAAGTATGCTCCTCGAAACAGGTTCTCATTATCTTGCTTCCGATTTTGAAATCAATGGATCAAACATACCGAAAGTTGAATCTGCAAAAGATTTGGGGGTTTACATTACTTCAGATTTGAAGTTTTCTATGCATGTAGATAAAATCTGCTAAAGCCTTGCAAAAAACTGCTGTGATTTTTAAGTCCTTTTGCTGTCGTGATTCAAGATTTATTAGTTATGTATACACTTTACGTCAGATCAATTTTGGACTACAGCTGTTGTGTCTGGTCCCCATTTCTAATGAAGGATATCAATAAGTTAGAACTAGTTCAGAGACGATTTACGAAAAGAATACCGGAAATTCGGGAGCTTTCCTGCAGGAATCGCCTTAGGTTTACGGGACTTGATGCACTTGAGTGTCATAGACTTAAAGCCGATCTTGCCCAAGCATACAAGATTTATGAAGTGGACAATGTTAATTCTGCGGAATTTTATCTTATGCGGTCGAATCAGGCACACGTGGCCATGGGTTGAAATTGAGAAATTGTAGGTCTAGGCTTGATTGCCGTCAGCATTTTTGCTTTTTTTTGGAATAATTTGGATTCTGATGTAATATCCGCTCCGAACGTTTTTATATTCAAAAAGCGGTTTGATTCTGTTGATCTGCATAAATTCTTAAAATAAGAGCATAATTAGTTGCACCAAATACTTAGGATTTGTATTAACTTGTATATGTCGGAGCGAAAACACAAATTTGGCGTATTTGCAAATTTCGCCAACGGAAACGCAAATTTGTGTTTTCGCTAACGAAAACACAAATGGTTCTCACTCTAAGGCTCCAACTAATTGTCAGTGTAGTAAAGTACACGTAAACATGCATATATGGAAATGGTCACTGTGTACAGTACGCATATGTGCAATGTGTTTGTTTAACTGTACGTATCTATGTACATTGGTTTGCTCCCAGTTGTCATACTACTATTGCTCCGCCTATTCGAGGCATAGAAATCCAACGGAATATTACGCCGAGTTTAAAATTAGAAATAAAACTGAAGTTATAATTTATATAGGTAGAACTTAGAGATAAGAGAAGAAAATTGAACTAAATTATTATTACTAAATGCTTATAAATAAAATGGTAATACTGAAATTTTGGATTTATTTCAACCTAAACTTGATGAAAATTATTCTTAAATTATTAAAATCAGAAACTTTTTTAAGTATTGATTCAGTCGTGAATATGATTGTGAGACTTACATGAAACGAAGTTTTTCAAAATCAGTTTCTTCTAAAATTGAAATTTTCGCAGTAATACGTTTTAACACGTTTTTAATAGTTTTTACAGCATTTATAACTATATTTAATAGTTTTCGCTGTTCTAAAAGAACAAAATTGTATTGCTTGCTTTGTCTTTGTAAACGATATTTCGATAAAATTTCATTTACATCTTCTAATTTAGGAAAAATCCTGAGCTGTTTCCGAAAGCAACATGAAGAAGCCTTTAGCGGCGCCAATCACGACCAGATGGATATAAAATTTCAGTCTTTGTTCAATGTAGTTGATTTTTTGAATGCAGAATGTAATGAAGTTTTATATTTTAAAATTCCTACTTTTTTGCTAAAATTCCTTTTTTATTACCTGCATTTTTGAAATTTTCTTCCAACTTATTCAGTAGTTAATTAATTAATGAATTAGTAGTTAGTTAATATTTTGCTACAACAATTTTAGTAGTAAGTAGTAGTTGTAGTTGTCTAAGTTGTATAAGTAGTGACTAGTGTTCTAAAACAAAGTATTAGGATTGTTAGTACTACAGTGATAGTGACAGAAGATACCTACATTAGAGTTGGGACCGGTTCCACTAGAACCGGTTGGAACCGGAACCGGAACCGGTAGAATTTGGAACCGGCCGGTTCCACTCTTAAAAATGGACTTGAACTAATTTTTTTGCAGGAGTTCAGATTTTTGAAAAGATGGATTTTGTTTTTGTGGTTGCCATTCACTGTTGCCATTCATATTGTTTTTTTCAAGCTAGTGACTGAAATTGAAACTAAAAATCCCGTTTGAACTGAAACCAAACAAATTTAGACCTGATGGCGAAATATGTAGGATGAGACTGATAATAATTAAGAGTTTCAAACTAAATGTGAAATGAAGGTACAATTATTGGAACTGAAACTGAAGCTGACACTCCATAGAATAAATTTAGACCCTAAACTGAAAACGACAGCTTCAGCTTCCACTGATGGTGACACAAACTCACCGCTTCCCCTTTTCAGGCGATCGAGGCACGTTTCAGGTTTCACTGAAGCCGAGGCATAGAATTTAGAAAAATTTCAAATGTTTCTTTGAATCAACACTAGTGACATTATCCCAAAGATTAAATGTTAAACATACTTGAAAAATTAGGAACATGTATTGTAAGGGAAAATTTCTACTTTCTTTATTCCGGAAGGAATTTCGTAATTTTTTGTTTTCATGCTTCTGATTTTTCAAATTTTGTTAAGTAATTTTGTGTGTATTACAAAATGCAGTTGTGAAAATGTCTCTAAATTAATTTTAACGAATTTTTGAAATTTTCTGTTCTAAAATTCCAATTGTAATTGATCAAAGACGGGCACTTTCGTTCAGACGTGAACGATACATCGCCGAATGAAAACTTTAACCAGCTAAGATGAATATTAGCCTCATAGAAAAGATGAGAGCTCTATGGGATGTAGTCGGAAATTGAGTATCTTCTCAAAGAATTGGTAAATGAAAGGTGGTGTTGTCAGCACGCAAGATTTAAGTAACATTTTTTAAAAAATTAAATTTTAGAGGAGTAGAAAACTTCGAAAGTTGAGTAATTATTTTCTTATTTTTAATTTTAAGCTATCGGCAACGGAGACGAAAGTCAAAATCAAAGTTCAAATAATGGAACAGCATGTAGAAGTATCTGTTAGCTATTTTGTGTAATCAAGCGACTGTACATTTCCTCGTTAAATATAACTTTAATATATATGTTCTTCTTTCAAATTTGGCTTTCAGCTTTTAAATATTTGTTGTTTGTGTTTTGGAAACTATTTGCTTCTGAGTCTGTACTCTTTTTAAAGAAATAAAAATTTAAGCTCCAGTATATCTCAATTCTCAGCATGTTTTACTGAAACGTTGTGCAGTTTACAAGATTCTGTTCAGAAGGCGCTGTCTGCATTTAGATGCACAGTAGAATCTCACCGTGAATTATCGAAACAATTTGCTCGACCATACTAAAGTTTTAATTTTTTTACAAGTTTTAGTGTATGCTGTGCATATAGTAACAGCATTTGTAATGGAGCAAATTCAAGGTAAGGCAAAAACTTTAAAATTCTAAGTAAACAAAAACCTTTACCCAGTTGGTTATTATCGCATTACCTATTCCAATTGTTTTGTAGTATTACTTTATAAGTTTGATTGTATAACCCTTGCTGGGGGCCTGCATCCAATATTAAGTAATGTTAAAATGTAACTACGAATTTTGTACTTGGAACCGGGAACCGGAAGCTAGAACCGGAACCGGTACTCTAGAACCGGAACCGGAACCGGTTTTGAAAATTGGAACCGGTCCCAACTCTAACCTACATGGATTACAGTTAAATACATTCCACATATGCGTACTGTACACAGTGACTGTTTCCGTATATGCATGTTTACGTGCACTTTACTACACTGACAATTAGTTGGAGCCTTAGAGTGAGAACCATTTGCGTTTTCGTTAGCGAAAACACAAATTTGCGTTTTCGTTGGCGAAATTTGCAAATACGTCAAGTTTGCGTTTTCGCTACGACATATATTTGTTGGTATTTCTGTAGTATGTGCATATACGTAAGATGTATGTTTGTTCTACTGCGGGCTTCTGGGCTTTTTTAGTGGAGGGCAGGGGTGCCCTTCAATTTTCGGGACCCCCCCCCCACTCGGCCCCATCCTCACAATTTTGGGCTTCCCCCCACTCACTATAAAGTGCCCATAAAATGCCAAATTTTAAGGATTTTTGGTCAAAAATTGTCTAGTTTGGTACTCAAACTCGATTTTTCAGCACTTTTAAGCATAGTTATAGCAGTATATGTAGAAAACAGGCTATTTTTACTGCGTGTTTGCCAATTTTAGACCATTTTGGATTCCCCCCACTAGTGTAGGGGGCGCCCCCCCACTTCCCCACCCCCAGTTTTTTCGCCTAGAAAAAGCCCAGGGCTTGTTGTTGTGGTTATTTTAGACATTTGGTAGTTTTTGCAGGTGTATGCAGAATCTTGTATGTCTCCTTTTTGGCCTGTATAACTCGTATTATATTGTAAACTGTATGTATATATATATTTCATGCAGATTGGCCAAATAAACTTTACTGATTAATTTGATTTCAATCCTTACTGCATTCATAGTTTCAACTTACAACCAAACCGACGATACAAAATTGTATTAACCAAATCTTTTCGACATTCAATCTCGGAATCCAAACGACCTATGGAATGTAAATATTTATCGATGGATATTTACCAGCAAAGTCACAGGTATTCATGTTTCAAAGGCATAGGAGATGGCTACGAAATGAATGCACTATTTTCACACTACAACAAACAGTAATAAAGAATCATACGGGGGTTTTACCAAGGTGTGGATAATTTTACCAGTAACTAACCCGTATTTTCTGAAATCATTCGATGCTGTTATGAGTCCTGTTACAGAGACTACTTATGGAATCATGTGGAAAGTATCCTTACGACAACTGGATGTATTTTTATACGAAGTGGAGTCCGCATTTGAAAATGTTAGTAAGATTAACATTTATCATTATGGAAAATACAGCTGTTTCACCGACGGCACGGTTTTTTTGCGTAAAATACTGCGTATTTACGCAGTCGAGCTTAAAAATACGCAGTCAAAAACAAAAATACGCACCAAAATACGCAGCCGAAAAATTCGGTAGCAAGAATTTCCAGAGTGCTCTAAATTAATTTCTTGGGACAATTCAACGTAGTTTGGGCTCTGGCTTTTTCTGGGGGGCTCCGCCCCCCAGACCCCCGCTTATATACCTCTTCGCTTCTACATTGGTCCTTCCGTCTGCAGTTGCTTCTAAGCACACGTATATTGTTGTATACGTACGTTGTATACACATGCGTTGTTTTTGCTTCTATTTTGATTTGGCATAGTAAACTAAAATTTTATCTGTTCTAAGACTCTATTTTTTGTATTCGTAAACTCTGTTTGTCTAACCAGCAATTAACTTTACTACTAAATTGCTCCAGGCAAAGAATTCAAAGTTTTAAGAGCAAATGTAATCAAAAATTTAAAATTTTCTTCAACATCTGGGGGGCTGCGCCCCCCAGACCCCCAGCGTGTCTGTTTCAAATCAAATATTCATACTTTTACACCATAGTTCAATCGGCACGCAACGTAAAATGAAGCTAAGACCTTTAAGGTTGTTTAAAAACTCTTGAAAAGCGAATTAATTCGACGCAAAATGCGTTTATAGCGTTTATAACGTTGAGAAGCGATTTTTGTAATTTTACGCAGTCAAAAATAAAAATACGCACTCGAAAACAAAAATACGCAAAATTTACGCAGGTCCGACTTTCAAAAAACCCTGACCGACGGACCCGTCTTCCTGGTTTCCAAATCTCCCAGTTATGGGTGGCTTTTCTACTTTAAAGAAACTTTCAGACTCATACATTGAACTATTTTATTAGTGTTTTGAATGTAAAAACAAGTTCTAATAATACCTGACTTGTGCTTGTGTAACACGCGGCTAAACTCTACGTTAACACAACTATGTATATTTTGAATGTTATACTCTTTCACAGGGCGTCATAATATGGGTTCGCCGTCATATGCATAGAATCATGAAGACATGCACGCTCCTTTGCTATTGCAACATAACATAAATTATACACGCATATTCATGTCAGCTGCTAAGATAAAACTACGTACTTACGTATACATAATATCTATCCATACATATATATTGGTTATGTGCAACAGATTGTGACTGTTGCTATTTTTATCGGCTTTTCCAAAAATCTAAGTTCCGGGTTAGGAAGCAGACTTAAACTGCTCTGATAAAAAAACAAAAGTTTTCGACAAAAAGAACGTTTGCCAAAATATCGTTTTTGCCTTAGAATTTAGAAATTAAAAATTGGTTTTTATTCCAGCATAAAAAGGGTTATTTTGGAGGTGCGGGGTAAACTTCGGGCCAGGCGTAGGCCGGTTTTGAAGGTATGAATGTCACTAAAACGTTACATGAAGGACAGGTAGTTAGACAGTTGCTTTCCAGCTAGTATTATTAGCTAGAACTGTTTTTTAACTAAGTAGCTGCAGGAGCTTGTAAGCGAAGACGCCTTGGGGCCGTTGTAGTGCCCAGGTCAGAGGTTGGACAACAGCTGCTCGTGAACTATAGCGGCCTGGCTAAGGGATTCGAACTCCGACGTAGAAACTGCAGAAACTATAGAAACTGTGGCGTGTTGGCCCTGTTGAAGTGTATGCAGGTCTTTTTAATAAATAGTCGGCTTGAGTTGCTATATTGAATAAGGTTAAGTCCTCCTTCCCGGATAGCCGGTTAGAACCACAGCTTTGGCCCGGCTACACTTGCATGCTTTGAAATGTCACAATTTTTGTGTGTACCATTAAACTAAAATAACATAAATTTTCCAACTACAAACGTGCCCTGTCTTGTAGCTCACTATCCACAAGAAATTATTACATTGATTCATAGTAATAGGCTTATCTGTTACTTAGCGCAACTTCATCTAGCTAGATTCTCTTAGCTGAAACAAACTTTAATTTGGAAAAGGCAGCTCTGAGGTACATACGCAGCTTTTCAGTTTGGTTCTAGCTTCTTGTCCTGTATAGATTTCAGTCAGCTTGAACATAGAAGCATCTTTAGCGTGTGTTGTGGGGGTTCAAATACGTACATTCACTTTTTGCCAAGCTAACATGACCTTTTGTTTCAGCTTGCCTTATATTCATTGTACAAATTCTTGACAAATTAAATATAGATACCTCTTCAACGTATTTGTTTTTCTAAAAGCTATTCTAAGGTCAATATTTATGCCTTATATTGAGGGTACACATTTTTGACTACTTGAATATAGTTGCATCTTCAGTGTATTTGTTTTTGTTAAAGAAATGCTAAGGTCAATTTCTGCAACTGCCATTCATAGGTTATTCTGTTTCAGCCTTAACCTTTAACTCCGGTGTGTCTTCCGTGTATACTTTGTCGGCTTCAGCATACGGGCATCTTAAGGGTATTTATTTTTAAAGCTATGCCTGGGTCAATAAATCTGCAATTGCCAGTCATACACACTTTTTCAGCCTTATAACTTGGGTGTATTTTCCGTGTAAAGTTTTCTGCCGGCTTGAACATATGACCATCTTGAGCGTTTCGTTTTCTTCCAACAATGATATCAGCTTTTTCATTGTGCTGGTTTTTGGTCGTAGAAGGATTTCTTCAGATCAATATTTCCAGCTTTGCCATAAAAGAAAATTAATGACTATTCATTGCTCTGTGATCCTGTATTTTGTAGAACCTACCCTATTTACTTTAGTTGGTATCTTTTCAGCTAAACGGACTTTCTAGACGTGACTTGTGCAGACTTTCTCTACTGTTTTCCGTGCTATATATTCATAAAATATTGTCTAGTATCTACACTTCCATTACTCCGAATATGTTTTTGTACGTTCCTCTTTTCCTAGGAGGGGCACAATTCTGCATTTGATTCAGCATAGCGCTAAACCATAAGCTACGTGCTTTGATTAGATTGCTGTTTTATATTTATTAATACAGCATTTATTTGTCAACACTGTTCGCTTTTACACTGGCCTATACCTTTCAGATTTGTCCAATTGGCAGACATTACATCTTTCTGGTATTATTTCAGGTCCACCTTTCTCAGGAACGATGTTCAGTTAGGTGTTACCACTTTTCCAGTTGTTTGCCTTCAGCCAATCCATGGATGAAAGACATTTTGTTTTCTGTTTTACTTCTGATTCTGTCTATGGAAAATGTCATGTTAACGTCCGGATTGTAACAACTTTCTATGTTAATAAAGCTCTGGTACATGCATCCAAATAAGCTCCTACTTTTAGTTACAAATGATACAGAAAACTTCCTATGACTTTACTAGTATAAACTCAATCAGCTATTTTACTATTTACAAAATTATTTCAATGCAATTGCAGTTTTCAATCTTTTCATTTACATTTTGTACACCAACTGATTTTGTGCAACTGCAACCACTACAACACCGCATTCATACATTAACTCATACGTTAAGGGGTGCTGTCACTAAGAAGTGCAAGATTCAGACATCTTAAAGCTGAATAAGACGTCTTAAACTTTCTGAATAAGACGTTTCAACTGAGCCGCTGACTGAGTTGCCTTCTGTTGGGTGACCTTTGTTACGTTGACAAGAGGTCACTAAGTAGTGACAAACACATTGTGTATATAAACACACAATGTACAAACGCATGTTTAAGTGCTTTATGCGTATACGTACATACGTACACATCAGGTAAGTCTATATAGACAATGTGTTTGTCACAACTTAGTGACCTCTTGCCAACGTAACAAAAGAGACCCAGCAGAATGCAACTGCTCAGTTAAATGTCAATCAGCGGCTTAGTTGAAACGTCTCATTCCGAAAATTTAAGACGTCTTATTCAGCTTCAAGACGTCTGAATCTTGCACTTCTCAATGACAGCACCCCTAATCGATTCTTTAAAATTTATGTAACCAATTGTGGTGCTTCCGTGGTTATGCCGCCTTATGCCCAAATCAACACGGAGGGATCTTAAATTAAAATCCACAATTTCCCAAGAACGTCATCATTTTTGGCGCATTATGACGTATGCATTAAGATTTTTAGCATTTTATATAAACCCTTTACTAAATCCATCTGCCACATTTTTATTATGATTTGAAATATTCCTCTGTTACGGATTTGGCATCGACGCTACAAACTTCGTTGTAAAATGATTTGATAGTATTGCTCCGCAGATACATATACATTCATGTCGACTGATTATTTATTTGTATTTCATTTGTATTCTAATAAAAAGGCAAAAGGTTGCAAGGAAATACATATAAATAATCAGTCGACATGGATATATGTATCTGAGGAGCAATATTATCGAATCATTTATTAATCTTTGCTTGTCCAAGCGTGTATATGTGATGAATTATCACCAACGAGTAAGTTGTCTGATTCTTTTCGCAGGAGTCGAGACCTGTAGATCATAGCTCCGCAGCATCAACTTCCCGCAACATTCAACCGAGAACACCTCACTATTCAACGCTGCAACGACGACAACACCTCCTTCTAATATTACAACGTCTGCTTCATTTCGAACATCAACAACCTCCAGACTTGGAACCTACACACATTTATAAAATGCATTAAGGTATCTGAGATGTACGGGATACAGACTGAAGCAACAGATACTCCTGCACCTTTTCGTGATCGATTGTGGTGCGCGACGTTCGCAATGATTACTGGAAAAATCAAATGAATAGGGACTTCAAATCTGCAATTTGTGACACGATGCTTACAAACGTGAGGGTCATTGTATATACACACTGTAAACACCATTACCATGGCGATTGCTTTCGAACATAGACTCAGTGTCGTCAGGTGCCAGTTTATCGACGTCGACAAGCAACATACTTCGACTGAGAAGGAAATCGCTTACGCGTTCAGGTTACTGTTTTTGTCATGTTTTGTAATACCCAATTAGCAATCTTAGTAACTGTGGACACATCCAGTGATTCTAGTATTCTAGTTGTGTATGTTTCATTTCTTCCACACTCTGTTTATGTACTCCATTATTCACAATCATTTAGAAAATACAAATATAAATATCTGAAAGCTGTGATTTCTTAACTTCGATAATTACCAAAATTAGGAAAATCTGTAGGATAAGGTTATCTTAAACATTTTAGTTTCAATTTTTCAGAACAGGGCATTAGAGCTGCCCCATCTGATTTTGACGATGTACAACAAGACTTTTTGGAGGTAGCCCCCCACAACTTGGGATACGATGTGTTGAATGAATTCGAAAACTTCTTTCAACAGGAATGCAGCCATGACAAAGATACCGAAAGAAAATGTAGATGAATCTGAGGCTGTTCGACAAGTAATTTCTGCGTATCCGGATATGTTTCGTCCTAGAGCAGGTCCTTCTAATGGAGGTGGAAGGCGTCGTTAAAATAACATTTGACAGACAGACTCTAATCTAATTTTTTATTACACAGTAAACTATTAATTTTGAAAATAAACATAATACTCATTGTTATTTGTTAATACTTCCTTTTGACAGCTTTACAGCAAAGGAACCATTAAGTTTTCAATGATTGAGACTAAATTTATTCTAGTTCTAGCCATTTGTGGATTTAAACTGACAAAGTAGGCTTAAAGTTCGCGCGAACAGGGCGGAATCAGGGAATTCCCTATTCGTCGACAATGATGGTTTATTTCATTTTAGTTGCCGAGTAGATGCCTTATTCGGCGCAAAGCTGGTTTCTCTCACTTTTGTCGTCGGTCAGATTCCCTATTCGGAGCAAGAAAAGGGATTTTCAGCTTCAGTAGAATCTCAATTGTAACCACTGGCTTATTTTTACTGGGGGGGGTGGGCCCCCCCACTCGGCAACCTCCCCTCATTCGAGGTTCCCCCCCATAAATTTTGACCTCCCCCCATAACCCAAAAAATTGCCAGATTTCACCATTTTTACCCTAAATTTTCCGACTTCGCCGGTATTTTAACGAAATTTTCGCTATTTTAGCATAAAAACACCTAAAATTAGTCATTTTTAGCGATTTTTTGCAATTTTTACACAAAAAACGTAAAAATTTCAAAATTTTTTCCAAAAATGTGCCCCCCCCCACTTTTGGTGAGCCCCCATCCATGGGGGGGGCAACGTTGAGCCCCCCATATTCCCCCCTCATAAATTTTGGCCTAAAAATAAGCCAGAACCATGCACCGTGTATTTAACATTCAGGGTTTTACCTATTCTACCAAGTTGGTTGCCCGTCGAGGACATTTCCCCCCCTAGCTTCGCTTAGTTTTCCCCTGCAGAGAAAACTCATGTCAGAGAAGTTACGTACATGAGTAAGAAAAGGTGGCTATCGTAAATAGCCTCAATAAAAACGTTTAGTTGAACTGACTGTATTTGTTGCAGAGGAAAAATGACGGTTCATTGTCTTTTCAGAACTTAATACACAGTGCGTATGTTAGACTACAAGGCTATTTTAAGAGTCTCAACATGGTGAGCCAACCTATTATGTATAAACGTATTCCTATAAACGTATTCATAAACCTATTACGTATTCAATGGCCAATGACCCCTCCCAGTACTTAATATACGATCATCTTTGGCTGGAAGGCATTTTCAGAGCTTAAACAAGGTCTGCCAAGCTATGTATATATGTATTCAATGGCCAATAACCCTTCCCCCAGGTTAATATACGGTGAGTCATCGTAGGCTGGAAGGCCACTTTAAGAGCCTAAAACACGGTGCGCTAACCTATGTATATACGTATATATTCAATGGCCAGACCCTTCCCAGGACTTAAAACACGCGTCAACTGAGGCTGAGGAGGCCTTTCAAGAGGGTATTAACAACGAGGGCTAAGTTGGGTTAGACGACGTCTCTAATTGATACCAAATTTCACCACTTTTAGAAAATAAAAATAATATGATAATCAAACCGTAGACACCCAGAGTCAGACCAACCTTATTCCGCTACTGGTTTCGAGACTCCACGGTGGGCCTCTTCTGCTGGCGATCCTTCTCACGCTGCAATCGTTCCTGGGGGGTCAAATTCCAGGAGATCCAAGTCCGCGAGAATAGGAAATTGGAAAATTGGGGTCTTTGGAAGGGTTGGAATCCTGGGGGCTGGGGGGGGGCTGGGCTGGGACGGCTTAAAATTCGTGTTGTTACTGTTGTTGTTGTCGACCACTGCTGAATGGATACTAGCTGCCATCTCCCTCACCACTTTTAGAAAACGAAGAAAGGACAGACAGAAATGGGTGTCTGCAAGTAGAATAGTGGTAAATTTACTTTTAATAGTGTATACTTAAGTAAAGAGTTTAGACATGTTGCTGAGGGGTATTAGTCTATTGCTTGCGTATGGTGTTTTTGTTTGCTACTCGAGAAAACTGGGCATTCTATAGGTAACAAAACTGAAAGCATCCATTACGATATGCTACAAACACAGTCATACAAGTTAGGTGCGTTCATTGGCTGACCTCTCTGCCAGATTGATACTAGTATTCGGCGGGCGTCGTCAGTGCAGTACCGACATACTAGCTGCAGCTTTCAGTTCTTTAGGACCCCCCCCCGGATTAAAACTAAATGGAAATGCGTTTCTGCCTTGTGGTCCCATTCATTCATACGTGTTATTTAGTATATGCATGAAAACACAAAAAAGAAAGAAGTGATCCCATGTATTAGACGGGCTGCAGCTATCATATTAGACTGTCGGGACTTAACCTTGGTATTGGACGTGGGCGAAGCACAAATTAGACTGCAGCATTCGTATAGGTATATATATATAGACATATATATATATATATATATATATATATATTAGCTTTTTAAATCTGAGATTAGATAGTAGGGTGTTAAACCCTGGTATTAGTCATGGTTGGGCAAATCCCAAATTAGACTGTAGGAATTAGGATAGATATAGCTATTGATTTTTGATAATATCGAAATAGTCATGTGAATTCGTGTTAAATCATTTATTATTTTGCTATTATTTTTTATGTTTGAAATGGCTTTTCAATTTCCCTTATTTCAGCTGGTTTTTGGCTCCCTTTCATGTTGATCTGCCCGAGCCTGAAAACTTTACTTTTTTCATCGTCTAATTATACAGGCATCCTTCTTGTGGTATATTTTGTAATGAACTTCTTGCATCAGCACGGCAAATCTCATTTTGTATGGATTGGCTTCACACATTTAGTAAAATGCTTTACCACTACCATACAACACAGACTCTAATTATATGACCATATGACTGTTATTTTGTTAGCTTCACCTGGGAGTTACTTTAATAACTTCATTTTCCGCTATCCACCTAATGAAGACACCTTGAAGCTTTGCTGAGACATTCTTCCTTTGTTGTGATGGGAATGCCCTTCTTCGCTTTATCAACTACCGTTCCTTATCCAGAATTTCTTCCTTACACTTAAGGCTTTCGACCAGATAATTGGATTTTCAACTTAAATTTTGTTCCTTTTTTATGCACAGTGTGGTTGTTTTCGTTGCTTAATATTGCATATTTGCATATTTCAGCTGACCTCAAGGAAATTATGTTCTGCGCATTTCTGCTTTATTCTCATTAGGCCATGTTCTTGGAATTGAGACCAAACATTTGAATTTAACTTCAGAGCAGGGAACTGCAGTGTCCCCTTTACTTTTACCATATCTACTGAATCAAGTGGACTCCCTTTGCCAGCAGGCACTTCAGGGAATCAAGTATATATGTTGGTTATTATACATGTCACAAATATAACATCTAAAGCCCGCCAAATCCTTGGTCAAATTTTGAGATCTTTTGAAAGTAGGACTGTCTTAATTAACTTATATGTTAAAGTCTGACCAAAAAATGTAGAAAGCGAAATTGTTTGCTTTATATCTCGTAAACGCTTCAAGATAACTGCCATAAATTATATATTTTCTGAACCGGAATGATGAGATCTTTCTTCTCGTGAAAAATTTTTTTGAAATTTCCCGTGCGATTTCAAAGGGTGCCGCTTTTATATGTCCAGAAGGATTGGTAAATGCTACAACCACGATTTTTTCAGGAAAATTTTCCCCTTGCCCGAATGTCCTACACACCAAATTTCAGCTTTGTTGGTTGAAAATTGCGTGAGTTATTCCATTTTTTAGATTTTCAAAATCCTTTGATCTTTGCCGCTTTTTCGACTTTGACTGGTTGTTACTCGCCACTCGCTCAACGAAAAAAATTTTTTGATTGGATTTTCAGGACCGCCTGGGTGTCCGCTTTCATCTGATATACGTGGTATTTCAAAATTTGAAAGTCGATTTTTTTCGAAAAATACCACTTTTTGACCCAAAATTCCGGCAAAGCGAATCCACCAAAAAGTGAATAAAAATAACATAATCATAAAGTTAAATCTGAGCTGAATCCAACAATATAAAGTTTTCGTGGCTACGACTTATATTGCGCCAGCAATGAATTTTTAAACATTTCCCTTATTTCAGCTGGTTTTTGCTAGTTTACGCTGGTTCAGGTAAATCTAGGCGGCAACATCAAAGGAAGCCAAAAACCAGCTTGAAATAAGGGAAATGTTTAAAAATTCATTGCTGGCGCAATATAAGTCGTAGCCACGAAAACTTTATATCGTTGGATTCAGCTCATAATGAACTTTATGATTATGTTATTTTTATTCACTTTTGGTGGATTCGCTTTGCCGGAATTTTGGGTCAAAAAGTGGTATTTTTCGAAAAAATCGACTTTCAAATTTTGAAATACCACGTATATCAGATGAAAGCGGACACCCAGGCGGTCCTGAAAATCCAATCAAAAAATTTTTTTCGTTGAGCGAGTGGCGAGTAACAACCAGTCAAAGTCGAAAAAGCGGCAAAGATCAAAGGATTTTGAAAATCTAAAAAATGGAATAACTCACGCAATTTTCAACCAACAAAGCAGAAATTTGGTGTGTAGGACATTCGGGCAAGGGGAAAATTTTCCTGAAAAAATTGTGGTTGTAGCATTTACCAATCCTTCTGGACATATAAAAGCGGCACCCTTTGAAATCGCACGGGAAATTTCAAAAAATTTTTTTCACGAGAAGAAAGATCTCATCATTCCGGTTCAGAAAATATATAATTTATGGCAGTTATCTTGAAGCGTTTACGAGATATAAAGCAAACAATTTCGCTTTCTACATTTTTTGGTCAGACTTTAGTTTTATTAGGCCACACCTAGAGTATGCTTCACCTGCTTGGTGTCCACATCAAGTAGGCTTAATTGATAAAATTGAGCGAGTCCAAAAGTTGTTCACAAGACAAATCATGGCAATTCGCCATTTATCCTACAGGCAACGACTAAATGTTCTAGGTTTACAACCGCTAGAAATCAGAAGAATCATAGCTGACCTCAAACTAACATATCAAATAATTAACAGTAAAATAGACTTAGAATTCTCTAAGTTTTTCCAATATGCCCCAGTTACAAATCTCCGTAATAACAGAAGCGTTAGATTACTACAACCAGTTGCTAGATCTAGCCAACGTGCTGCCTTCTTCGCAATTAGAATTGTAAAAATATGGAATTCCCTCCCAGAGTCAACGGTGACAGCTGGTACTTTGGATAGTTTTAGTAAAAAACTTGAAAATTTTAATTTTATACCCTTTTGTAAATCAAATTATATTAGAGGACCCAATTAGATCATAATTAGTAATAGGAGGGGTGTCTCAATGCCTTTCTTTGAAAGGTTCACACCCTCCAGCACCTTCACAGTTCCGCGCTTTAATGATGCACATTATTTCCCTTTCTGTCTCTTTTTATTGTCTTAGATTCTCGCTGAAGCTGATAAGAATGTTGATACGACTGGAAGCGAAACCCTAAATTCTACTGCTCCGAAAGACTTATTGACTTATTGGCCCAGACGATTTCCGTCCATGAAAGCCGCCGATCCATTGACAATCCTTCTCCAAGACGATCTGTCTTGGGCAGTCCGATACCAATCCCGTAAACCCAGCTTCTGTACATCATCCAGGGCTACATCGGACCATTGCTTCCTTGGTCTGCCTGGCCTTGCCAGAGCCCGTGGGCCATCTGGAATCCATCCAAACAGCATCCGTTTAGGGATCCTGTTGTCAGTTTGTCTAGACACATGACCCAGCCACCGTAATCTCGATTTAACTAGGGTGTCCTTGATAGATGGAATACCACACGCATCCCTCAGTGTCGCAACCGGGACATGGTCTCTGAGTGACACCCCCATAATTCGTCGCAGGCAGTTGTTTTGGAATACTTCTAGGCGCGTAGTGTCTGTTGTTCGAGGTGCCCAAGACTCGCAGCCGTAAAGGAGAACTGCCAGCACAGAAGATTTGAACAAGCTGAGCTTAACGTGTAATTGCAGGTCGTGATTATTCCAGATGTTAGAAAGTTTGCTGAAGGAGACACTTGCTAGCCTGATTCGATTAGTGATTTCATCGTTCAGCTGTCCATCTTGCGAGAAAACACAGCCCAGGTACTTAAATTCTGTAGCCGTTTCGATGTCTTCGCCGCCAACCTGGAGGACAGGGTCATCAGGTTCATCAGAAAAACAGACGGCCTTCGTTTTCGGACAGCTAATTTCTAGACCCAAGGTCCCACATACTTCAACAAAACAACTTACAATCCGGTTGATGTCAGCTGGAGTTGTTGCAATTAAGGCAGCATCATCAGCATACAATAGGGCAGTGATGGTATCCATGAAAGACTCTTCGCTCTTACGCTTCTTACCATCAGGAAAAAACCGACTACCACGTTTGAAACATATGGATGCGCCTATGTTTGCAAGGTGGAGGAGGCGTTTTACGGCGACATCGATATAACAATTAAACAGGAATGGGGCCAGAACACATCCTTGTCGAACACCAGTACGTATTCGGAACCATTCTGAGAGCTCCCCATAGATTTTTACAGCGCAGTCGGTATTGTTATGAAGGACTTGAATGAGTCTATTTAGTTTGCCTTGTATGCCAAAGAATGGCATGATTTTCCACAGCGTCTCACGATCCAACACTGTCATATGCCTTCTTGAGATCTACAAATACTGCATACAGAGGAACTTTCTTTCGCCAGTGCTTCTCTACCTTATAATAAAGACTTATAATAACTAATAAATTTATTATAGTCAGAGGGGGGAAAAAGCATCACCGGCAAAGTGGGGGAAAAAAACAACGACTCACCCTGCTCGACTGGTATAAGATAGAGATACGGGGGGGGGGGGGGGGGGAAATCTAGTGCAAATGAAAGTTCAAGTCTTGTACTTTAAGATCATAATACAAATAACCGTTCCTGTCGATTGAGCCTTCGTGTGGCATGGGTCGAAGTTGACACCCAAAAATTGTCCAAAAAACCTAAGAAGTTTTTCAAATTTTCTAAGATTATGCCAACTTACTGGTAATAGTTACAGGAGTCATTTTGTGCATGAAGGGGTTTGTGGATGTGCTCTATAACGTGGGCTAGTCGGATTTTCGCTAGGTCACACGGTTGAGAAATAGTGACCATCTTTTTTCCCCCACACTTTTTGCACCAGAGGGGGGAGAAACAACGGTGTGCTTTTTTGCCGGCAGTTTCGTTTTTTTGATTTAAGCAAAACTAACGACTAACTGTTTACTCATTTGAACTGTTATACCCCCCAATTGACCTTCCGCTGCCGAAAAGAGCCATATGACCTGCCCCTGTGGAGGAATGCTGGCAAATATTCCCAGGGGGGTGAATCATGCAGATAACAAGAAAATTAGGGTCCATAAACAATATTTTTGTGATATTATAAACTGTGGACATTCCAGAGAGTTTCACAAGTGTGGATATGCAAAAGACTCCACCCGAAATGGATGACCCCTGAACACTTTTGTGCGATTTTGCCACCCATCATAAATAAAACACTCAATTTCTTGCAGGGTTAATATTGCAAAATGGTGTATTTTATCATTGCAAATTCTTAAAAGCGATTAAATTATAAATTACGGAAAAAATAAGATTTTGTAGACCAAAAATCTTAATTTCCTAGCAATGTTGGCTCATTACTAAGTTTGGCATTTACACGATGGATAATACTAAGCCTGGCTGCCGGCAACGAGTTTTTTTAGAAGTAGATATTGCGTTTTATGCCTTTAAACGCCATTTATCTGCTGCTGTGGTGGTAAAGGAACGAAATTTGGTGCCATCTTTTTTCCCCACCCCCATGTTTTCCCCCACTTGTGGGGGAAAAAAAGATGGTCTATGTGGGGGCTAGCCTACTAGAAGTAACAACCGAATGCTGATTTTACTGGTGGTATAGAAAGTACAAGACTTGAACTTTCATTTGCACTAGATTTTGTATCTCTATCTTATACCAGTCGAGCAGGGTGAGTCGTTGTTTTTTTCCCCCACTTTGCCGGTGATGCTTTTTCCCCCCTCTGACTATAATAAATTTATTAGTTATTATAAGTCTTTATTATAAGGTAGAGAAGCACTGGCGAAAGAAAGTTCCTCTGTATGCAGTATTTGTAGATCTCAAGAAGGCATATGACAGTGTTGATCGTGAGACGCTGTGGAAAATCATGCCATTCTTTGGCATACAAGGCAAACTAAATAGACTCATTCAAGTCCTTCATAACAATACCGACTGCGCTGTAAAAATCTATGGGGAGCTCTCAGAATGGTTCCGAATACGTACTGGTGTTCGACAAGGATGTGTTCTGGCCCCATTCCTGTTTAATTGTTATATCGATGTCGCCGTAAAACGCCTCCTCCACCTTGCAAACATAGGCGCATCCATATGTTTCAAACGTGGTAGTCGGTTTTTTCGTGATGGTAAGAAGCGTAAGAGCGAAGAGTCTTTCATGGATACCATCTTTGCCCTATTGTATGCTGATGATGCTGCCTTAATTGCAACAACTCCAGCTGACATCAACCGGATTGTAAGTTGTTTTGCTGTTGTATGTGGGACCTTGGGTCTAGGAGATGGCTATTGTAAAATGAGCAGGCCGTCTGTTTTTCTGATGAACCTGATGACCCTGTCCTCCAGGTTGGCGGCGAAGACCTCGAAACGGCTACAGAATTTAAGTACCTGGGCTGTGTTTTCTCGCAAGATGGACAGCTGAACGATGAAATCACTAATCGAATCAGGCTAGCAAGTGTCTCCTTTGGCAAACTTTCTAACATCTGGAATAATCACGACCTGCAATTACACGTTAAGCTCAGCTTGTTCAAATCTTCTGTGCTGGCAGTTCTCCTTTACGGCTGCGAGTCTTGGGCACCTCGAACAACAGACACTACGCGCCTAGAAGTATTCCAAAAAACAACTGCCTGGAAAAGCCTTGAATTATATGGGGGTGTCACTCAGAGACCATGTCCCGGTTGCGACACTGGGGATGCGTGTGGTATTCCATCTATCAAGGACACCCTAGTTAAATCGAGATTACGGTGGCTGGGTCATGTGTCTAGACAAACTGACAACAGGATCCCTAAACGGATGCTGTTTGGATGGATTCCCAGATGGCCCACAGGCTCTGGCAAGGCCAGAGCAGACCAAGGAAGCAATGGTCCGATGTAGCCCTGGATGATGTACAGAAGCTGGGGTTTACGGTATTGGTATCGGACTGCCCAAGACAGATCGTCTTGGAGAAGGATTGTCAATGGATCGGCGGCTTTCATGGACGGAAATCGTCTGGGCCAATAAGTCAATAAGTCTTTCGGAGCAGTAGAATTTGGGGTTTCGCTTCCAGTCGTATCAGCATTCTTATCAGCTTCAGCGAGAATCCCTAAGACAATAAAAAGAGACAGAAAGTAATGGCATCGATAAAGCGCGGAACACAGAGGTGCTGGAGGGTGTAGACACTTTCAAGAAAGGCATGAACCTGCCTCCTATTCTGATATGATCTAATTGGGTCCTCAATAATTTGATTTACAAGGGTATAAATTAAAAAATTTTCAAGTTTTTTACTAAAACTATCCAAAGTACCAGCTGTCACCGTTGACTCTGGGAGGGAATTCCCATATTTTTACAATTCTAATTGCGAAGAAGGCAGCACGTTGGCTAGATCTAGCAACTGGTTGTAAAGTAATCTAACGCTTCTGTTATTACGGAGATTTGTAACTGGGGCATATTGGAAAAACTTAGAGAATTCTAAGTCTATTTTACTGTTAATTATTTGATATGTTAGTTTGAGGTCAGCTATGATTCTCTGATTTCGAGCGGTTGTAAACCTAGAACATTTAGTCGTTGCCTGTAGGATAAATGGCGAATTGCCATGATTTGTCTTGTGAACAACTTTTGGACTCGCTTAATTTGTATCAATTAAGCCGCTACTTGATGTGAGACACTCAAGCAGGGTAGAAGCATACTCTAGGTGTGGCCTAATAAAACTAAAGTCTGACCAAAAAATGTAGAAAGCGAAATTGTTTGCTTTATATCTCATAAACGCTTCAAGATAACTGCCATAAATTATATATTTTCTAGAAACGGAATGATGAGATCTTTCTTCTCGTGAAAAAAATTTTTTGAAATTTCCCGTGCGATTTCAAGGGTGCCGCTTTTATATGTCCAGAAGGATTGGTAAAGGCTGTAACCACAATTTTTTCAGGAAAATTTTCCCCTTGCTCCGAATGTCCTACACACCAAATTTCTGCTTTGTTGGTTGAAAATTTGCGTGAGTTATTCCATTTTTTAGATTTTCAAAATCCTTTGATCTTTGCCGCTTTTTCGACTTTGACTGGTTGTTGCTCGCCACTCGCTCCAACGAAAAAATTTTTTTGATTGGATTTTCAGGACCGCCTAGTGTCCGCTGTCATCTGGATATACGTGGTATTTCAAAATTTGAAAGTCGATTTTTTCGAAAAAAATACCACTTTTTGACCCAAAATTCCGGCAAAGCGAATCCACCAAAAGTGAATAAAAATAACATAATCATAAAGTTCATTATGAGCTGAATCCAACGATATAAAGTTTTCGTGGCTACGACTTATATTGCGCTAGCAATTAATTTTTAAACATTTCCCTTATTTCAAGCTGGTTTTTAGCTTCCTTTGATGTTGCCGCCTAGATTCCCCTGAACCAGCGTAAACTAGCAAAAAACCAGCTGAAATAAGGGAAATGTTTAAAAATTCATTGCTGGCGCATGTATAAGTCGTAATGCGAAAAACTTATATTGTTGGATTCAGCTCATAATGAACTTTTTATGATTATGTTATTTTTATTCACTTTTGGGGTGGATTCCGCTTTTGTCGGAATTTTTGGGTCAAAAAGTGGTATTTTTCGGAAAAGGCGACTTTCAAAATTTTGAAATACCACGTATATCAGATGAAAGCGGACACCCAGGCGGTTCTGAAAAATCAATCAAAAAATTTTTTCGTTGAGCGAGTGGCGAGTAACAACCAGTCAAAGTCGAAAAAGCGGCAAAGATCAAAGGATTTTGAAAATCTAAAAATGGGACAACTCACGCAATTTCCAACCAACAAAGCTGAAATTTGGTGTGTAGGACATTCAAACGGGGAAGATTTTCCGGAAAAATCGGGTTGTGGCATTTTGCAATCCTTCTGGACATATAAAAGCGGAACCCTTTAAAATCGCACGGGAAATTTCAAAAAAATTTTTCACCGAGAAGAAAGATCTCATCATTCCGGTTCAGAAAATATATAATTTATGACAGATATCTTGAAGTTTACGAGATAGCAAGCAAACAATTTCGCTTTCTACATTTTTTGGTCAACTTTAACATATAAGTTAATTAAGACAGTCCTACTTTCAAAAGATCTCAAAATTTTGACCGCACAGATTTGGCGGGCTTTAGATGTTATATTTGTGACATGTATAATAACCAACATACCGTATACTCTGATTCCCTGAAGTGCCTGCTTGGCAAAGGGAGTCCACGAATGGTAGATATGGTAAAGTAAAGGGGACACGTGCTTCTCTGCTCTGAAGTTAAGATTCAAATGTTTTGGTCTCAATTCCAAGAACGTGGCCCAATGAGAATAAAGACGAAATGCAGAACATAATTTCCTTGAGGTCAGCTGAAATATGCAAATATGCAATATTAAGCAAACGAAAACAACTACACTGTGCATAAAAAAGGAACAAAATTTAAGTTGAAAATCCAAGTATCAGGTCGAAAGACTTAAGTGTAAGGAAGAAATTCTGGATAAGGAACGGTAGTTGATAAAGCGAAAGAAGAGGGCATTCCCATCTGAACAAAGGAAGAATGTTCTCAGCAAAGCTCCGGAATGTTTCGACCAGGTGGGATAGCGGAAAATGAAGTTATTAAAGTAACTCCCCAGGTGGAAGTAACCAAATAACAGTCATATGGACATATAACCTTAGAGTCTGTGTTGTATGGTAGTGGTAAAGAAACATTTTACTAAATGTGTGAAGCCAATCCATACAAAATGAGATTTGCCGTGCTGATTGCAGAAGTTCGACACCAAAATATACCACAAGAAGGATGTCTGTATAATTAGACGATGAAAAAGTAAGTTTTCGGCTCGGGCAGATCAACATGAAAGGGAGTCAAAACCAGCTGAATAAGGGAAATTGAAAAGCCATTTCAAACATAAAAAATAATAGCAAAATAATAAAATGATTTTAACACGAATTCACATGACTATTTCGATATTATCAAAAATCCAATAAAGATATCTATCTGAATTCCTACAGTCCGCCATGAGCCCAAGTTTGCTTGAGCCATGACTAATACCAGGGTTTAACACCCCACCTTAACCTCTAATCTCAGATTTAAAAAGAAAATATGTATATATATATATATATATATATATGTCTATATATATATATATATACGAGATGCTGCGATTTAGTTTGTGGCACCGCCCCCGTAACCTACCAGGTTAAGTCCAGACAGTCTAATATGATAGCTGCAGCCCGTCTATCTACATGGGATCACTTCTTTCTTTTTTGTGTTTTCATGCATATAATAAATAACACGTATGAATGAATGGGACCACAAGACATCCCCTTTTTTCCGATTTGAGATTTTAATCAGGGAAGAAGTCCTAAAGAACTGAAAGCTGCAGCTATTATGTCAGTACTGCACTGACGACGCCCGCCAAATACTCGGAGAACTGTGGTAGCGGAAGTCAGCCAATGAAAGCACCTAATAAAACTGAAAGCAATACGTAGC
>JASAND010029842.1:0-13790 GCA_030248195.1 Trissonchulus latispiculum | reverse complement strand
GGTGTAAGTTGCTGTCTTATTTTTGCCATGCCTTGATTGCTAAAATGTATAGCACAGCATATCGGTTAGCTTAGAAATTATTAAGCTTCTCATATTCACTTGAAATAGTTTTGATTTTTTTCTAATGTATTTTATAACCTGTTTTTGTATTTTTGAATTTTTGTTTTTCTTCTACTACAGGATCTGGAACACCGCCTGGCCATGCTAACCGATGAGCATGCCAGGTGCGAGGAACGGCTGCAACAGCTCTCGCTCAGTCATGCAGAATACTCCAAGGAAAAGGCTATGGAGTACCAACGGTTGACTGAGGTTGGCTGATTATTGCTAGCTAAATGTCAGGGTATTTTTCACCCGGGGGCAGTGGCTTGTGCGGAGGCTTTTATCTAAACAAAACGTTCCTGTTCAGCTTAAATTCAGTTATTGGGATGATTTCTTGCGCTTCTCCATGCAAAATCCACCAAACATGCTACATTTTGGACGGTTTTTAACAAAATACTCCCCACCAAAAATTCCTTCTCTCTCTCGGGTCCGGTGAGAGGATTCCCCCAAAAATCCCTGAAAATTCCCTGATTTTAAAACTAGAATTGTTGACGTTGGTTACATAATGGTTACTCCTAGGCATAGACTCGTTCTATTTTTCTTTTTCGTTGTCACTTGTTAGATAGGATTCTGCGAATATGGATTGTTTAGCGAAGCTGGTCCACATTAGTGCGCTCTTAACCTAGTCCTCTTTTCATTTACAACCTGCCCTTCCCATATTAACGTTTTAAAATATTAACGTTTTAAAACCTAGTCCTCTGTCCACCTATAACCTATTGTCACCAATATTGCTTTTTCATGCTCCATTGGAGCATTTTTATTGTTGTTTTCTTTCAAATATTTAATATTAATTATTGACATTGACTATTTTCATTTCTTTTTTTGATAGGAACTGACCTCAGTGCGCTCCGATGCCCAGCAAAGTTCATCGGCGCTAAGCAAAGAGCTGTCTCAATTGCGGGCCAAGGAGACCAGTTATCGGGACCAGCTAGACTCGCTAGCGCAGGGGCGGAACCAACTGTTTTGTAAGTTTCTTCTGTTGCTCTGTTGTGTCTTTAAATTTGTCAGGATTTCAAATTTATTTTATTTATTGTATTTAGTTTTTCATGGAATTCCTTCGAATGGGGGGGGATTAAGATTTAGTATGAACAAATTGATACTCACACTGTAAAGTAGTTCGTTCTTTAGTGGCAAATTTCGCGGTTGAGACGGTATGTGAAGCCTGAAATTTCGGAAGGAAAATTTAAGACGATGCTCCGGAGTTGCAGTAAAGCATGACTGACTGTTTTCAAATAATCCAAGTTGGCGGCCCTTTTCAATTTTTACAGAGCTGTTTTTTTTAATTATTCTAATTTTATAATTTTTGTTTATTTTAATTTTACAATTTTGTAATTTTGTAATTTGTGTTTATTTTTCAGCCAGCGTCTGTAAATCCTGCAATGACAGCCTCACAGATACCCTGGACCAGTTTGACAATCCGGCTCATTTAGGAGTCACCTGTTCCCCGGGTACGTGGAAATTCCTTTTTCTCGAGTTTTTTCCTGTATTTTCTGTATTATTTTTTGCGTAATTTGGATATTTTCCTTTTGTATTGAAAATAGAAAATGCTCGGAAATACCTTAGCTTTCTTCGGCAATAGTTTTTCTTGGAATAGCTCAATCTGCCCTGTTGGAGAGGGATGGGGGTTATCAAAGGTGTCCGGACTTTCTTTGGGGGGAGGGCTGAAGAAAACCTTTTTATTTTTATTTTATTAAATTAATAAAATTTATTTCAAAGTTTTATTTTATTTCATATTTGACGATTTTGATAAAAAGTTCGATCCGAACGCCTTTCCTTTTAAAGTTGGACGCCCTCCGCCCCTCCCCCCTTTTCAGAATCCTGGATGCGTCTTAAGTGTTGAGGTCTTGAGCTGTAGCTTGTTTCTGCATCTGATACTGTATTTTGTCAGTCCAATTGTGATCGGAACAAATTTGAGGACTAATTCAGAAAAATTTTAACCACTTTTTGTCACCATTTTATTATTTTGTTTTCTTGCAGAGTACATGATGACCCGTGTGGATCCTTTCAGGGAAATTTGTGATCAACTCTCTGCCACATTGTCCGGTGCTGGTGATTTTGGTGATGGTAGGTTTTCATTTTCATAAAAATTCTTTTCCAACAAATTTTTATTTCCCCCATTTTGTAGTTTTCAGATTTCATGTTTTTCAGGATTTTCATGGCTGACTTTTGTAATTTTATTTTGGGGCATCTTATTGGAGCTGTGGGCATCACTTTAGAGGTGAACAATTTTCGGGATGAAAAAATGGAGAGAAACAAAAGGTTAAACTAAAGTGAACCCTAAGTGACAACAGTTTCATAGTGTATACTAAAATCATATATACATGCTATCCGCTGAACCAGGTATAATTATAAACCAACACAAAAAGACAACAATTAAACTCAGATTTAGGTGCAGAAGTCGAAATTGTCATAGGGACTGTATATAGCTATTTCTGAAAACGTTTTAGGGGGAAATTTTTGAAACTGCTTGCGTGTGACTCTCACCGCTTGACTAATAATTTTTAGTGTGCAAACACTAGATTATATCTTTAATTTTATCGTTTAGTAGGACTGTCAGTAGGTTTTTTGGAGGGTTCGGATTTTTAAAATAAATTTTTTGTTTTATTTTTGATTAAAATCTGTTAATATTTTCACTATTTCAGCTTCTGATTTACTTCTTCCAACTATTGTCTCTTTTTCCTCTCACCTATGCGAGCTTCTACTTCATGGAAAGGCCACTGCCAATGCTGCCCCTGTGGACTATACTGAAAGTAGGATTTGAATAATGATAATAATTAAAATTTTAATTAATTGAAATTAAATTATTACTGTGAGTGAGTGAGACATTTTATGTAGTGACAGTTTTTCGGAGGCAATGTTGTCGTAATAGTATTGAGTTCAATGATAATGCTTTTTCAGTAAATATTCCGCTACTTTTCGCTGACTTCGCTACAATTATTCATCAAGATATTATAGAATATTGATTCTTTGATTCGCGTGTATTTTGAATGTTTCGTGGGCGACGTTATTTCACATGAAAGGGCCACCGCATTATCCTTTCATTCATAGACTTTAATTTCAATGAATTTTAAGTTGTATTAATTATGTTAATTGGGCTAATTGGTGGTTTTTTATTTGCAGAAGTGGGCAGTCTATGCCGACAGTGTGGATCGGATGCGGGCGAATTGTTTGCTGCTTTTGTGGCACATGGTAAGTGTATCCTTTAGTCAGTCAGTTAATTTGTTTCCGCTGTCGTGGGAAGGCAATTAGCGTCCTGTGGATTGGAAAGCCTTGAAGGGCCACGCCGCTCCCCATTCCAAGGATTAATTCATTTTAGAGAAATAATGAGAAACGCCTGCTTGCAGTCACTAAGACAATAGCCTTAGTCCGAACAGGAGAGAGAGCCAATGTGTGCTGTTTCGGGCAAAGGGTTTGCCTTAGTGACTTCAGGCTGGCGTTTTTCATGCTTTTTCATTTAAGATTAATGCTTGTATCCTTCGTGGATCTGCCTGCTAGCCCGCGTTTACCTCATTTTCTTGATGTAAAGGATTGATTCATTGTCATCTTCTTCCTTGGCGCGGCAATCCTTGGAGCGAATCCATATGGGGGCCTCCACCTCCACGATCTGCACACGTCCTTGCAACGCAGCTGCATATAAATGGGGAGCCCGGAATGGGGTAGTAGCAGAGGTCCACCCGCTCGGTAGCATAATTTAAGCGCAGGAGGTAGCCAACTCTGACATGACTGAAGATAAAAACAGACAGGAGAAGGATCAGCCATGCCCCGCAAGATTGGAAACCATTTAACCATTTAGCGCCGTTAACCAGGCGGATGTCTGGGGGGACAGCTGTGAGGATCTCCATTTAACACGAAGTTCCGTATCCATCGGATTTCCCACGGAGGCAATTCCATTGCCTCCCATGGATTTACACATCGTAGGGGTTGATTCATATTTGTTATCTATTGTACCCTCAGTATTTTGGGTAGCTTGTTTATGCATGGTAATCGCTACCCCAGGATGTTTTATGCACAGAATATATTATGTTTCTTATTGGCCTATGTGTATGTTCTTATTGGTACCTATCGTTCTAAAATTTTCTCTTTATCATTCGACGTGATCATTTCTTGGCAGTACGGCTATGTGCTATGTGTCCGAGGTATGAGCACTGGTACCCTTTGGCCCCTGAAACAGGAACTGGACTAGAGGTGTATCCTCCAGGGATCTCCTGTTTACCTTACTTTTTCTTACAGTCCAGTGTTTGTGTGTGTTAATAGTTTGCTGCAATTATGTTCAGTTGTAGAAATTGCCAAGGTGTAATTAATGTGCACAAAATACTTGACTTGGTAACTACACATTTGCAAGCGGGGTTTTTCTTTAGCCTTCTCAGAGGCGTATCCAGGACTTTGAAAATGAGGGCGGCCCGGACTTAACTTTTTCCTCAAAATGGCCAAACTTGGTCCAAAAATTGCTGTAAATTTCAAAAAATTGTCGAAAAGTGGGGTCTTGCCCACCCCCGCCCCCCCCCCCGGATTTGCACCTGCTTCTAAGCCTATCTGACTGCCTCCCCCTCTAACGGTCCTTGTTCCGTTATAAGCTCTCAGAAACTTTGATTTGTTTTCCAGATTTCCCCAACGCCGGTTCAGCACTGGGTCAGTTTCGTGCCCGATTTGACGAGCTGGTCAGTTGCCTGCAGAACCTGCTGGGCCGCATGGGCGATGTGAATGTGGAGGAGCTGGGCGAACTGATTGAAAAGGAGATGCGGGCTATGGACCGAGCCATACAGGAAGCTTCGGCCAAAATACAGGTCTTTGATTTATGTATTGATTGGCTGATTTATTAATTGATTGATTGATTTGTAGTTCTCTGTAAAGGTATTTGGAGGAGTGTGGGGGGTGGGGTTGATGCCCTGGAAAAATATGTTCAAGTTCTGGCCTTTATGGCAATGTCCAGGAAAATGTTTTTAGAATTTACAGCTGCAAACCTATCCTGCAATATCCTCTGTTTGTAACCATGTTTTTCCTCTTAGGGCCTTTTCAAGAAAGGGTAGGGTAGAGTAGAGTAGAGTGGAGTAGAGTAGAGTTAAAATTAACTCTTTTCATGAAAGCACAGAGTTAATTTTAACTCCATTCATGAATCCACGCGGAGTTAAAGTTTTTAACTCTCTCTAACTCGCAGGGTTAAAATTAACTCTTTTAACTCTTTCATGAAAAGAGTCAATTGTAACTCTACTCTACCCTTTCTTGAAAAGGCCCGTAGCTGATTCTGCCTTCTATGCAGAGGCATTAGTTTTATCTTAGTGCCTTTTCAAGAAAGGGTAGAGTAGAGTTACAATTGACTCAATTCTTTTCATGAAAGAGTTGAATGAGGGGAAATTAAGCTTGAGTGGGGGTAAAGCGAGTTAAAACAGTTAACTTTAAGGCTACTCCACTCTACTCTACCCTTTGTTGAAAAGGGCCCGTAGTGACATTTTCGTTATTTTCCCAATTTAGACATCTATTTTCTGCTCCCTTTTTTCAGGAAATGCTAGTACAACGAAAGGAGACAGATACTGGTGTAAAGTTGGAGGTCAATGCCAGCATTCTGGATTCCTGTAATGCACTTATGCAGGTGGGATATTGCTGATTTTTATTAATTAATTAGTTAATACATTAATTGGGTAGAACAAAAGTTTGAAATTCTATGTAACTGATCGTATACAATTACCAGCAATTAGTATTTTACAGCGCATTTTGCATAAAAATTCTTTTTATGGAAAATATTGATGAGAATGGGAAATATCAAAACGTGGACACCCAGAAATCTAACCAACCTTAATCATTTACTAAGATTTCTGGGTGATTTCTCATTTCTCATTGATATCTATGTATACCCCTGTGGATCCGTGGACTGGTGTGTGTTTTGACTCTTTATTGTTCTAACTTCTGAAACATTTTCTAAGATAGCTGTTTGTTGATTTTTTAAATGACACATAAAATTGCAGGTCCACAATTTCGGAGAAAAAAGTCCTTTCCATTTCCAAGAGATGGCGGTGGCCCCACTTCCCACCCCTATAAAAAATATCCTAACAATCCCTTTAATATCTAAATAATTGCGTCTGTTTAGGCTGTGCTGGAATTGGTTCGCAAATCTCGGGACCTGCAGTCGGAAATTGTGGCCCAGGGCCGGGGCACGGGCTCTGCCCAGGAATTCTATAAACGGAATCATCAGTGGACAGAGGGCTTGCTATCGGCGGCCAAGGCTGTGGGCCTGGGCGCCAGTGTTCTTGTGTGAGTGTCTGATACGTTAATTAGTTTAATTAATTAATTAATTAATTAATAGATCTACCTAAATTGCAGCGTGCCTGTCTGGTTTAATGTATTGCGCTAATTTTTGACGATGATCTTTAGTCTGGGTTTGATAATGGTTGTTTTTGACAATGGGAGTGTAGTTATCGCAGGGTATTTTTAGAGAATTTTGGCGGCGTTTCGGAGGGGGGCAGATTTTTTAAGCCAAAATATAATATTTTTTGCATATTTTGCACGCAAAATGTGCTCAAAAAGCCTTGATTTACATTAGTTGAAAATAGATACTTCAGGGAAAATCTCCGACGACACAGGAACATTGTTGAAACGCCCTATTCTTGATAAACTTTTGGACACCCAAAGAACATATACAATATACATGAAATTTTGGCCATTATGGCGAAGTGTAGTAAGTGTGTATTTTCGGCAAAATGGTTTGATTTTGCTTCACCAACGAACTTGCTTGAATAGCTTAACTTAGACATTTGTGTTCAGCTTACCAGACAATCATTCTAATTTGTTTAGCAGCTGATAACCAGCAGTAAGGGACCTTGCCACTTGTCATACTCTTATGTATCTTACTGTCCATACAGAGGCTAATTTTTCTTTCCAAACTTCAAATTTTTTAGTTTTTTCAAGAATTCTTGTCTCATTTCCCCTCTTGGCATTTCAGAGAAACCGCGGACAGTGTGATGAGCGGTCAGGGCAAGTTTGAAAGCCTGGTGGTGGCTTCGCAGGAAATTGCGGCCAGCACTGCCCAGCTGGTAATGGCCAGTCAAGTGAAAGCCGAGCGTGGAAGCGGCCGCCTGGGCTTGCTGAAAACGGCTTCCAAAGGCGTCACTACGGCTACGGCCAATGTGGTGGGAACGGTGAAAGCGGGTCAGGAATCACTGTCGGAACAGGGTCAGTTTTTCTGCCGTCTGAAGGGTTGAGATTAATTGATTTAATTTTATAGGAGATGTAAAATGCCTTTTCAGGCATTGAATTTTATGCGTTGCCAGATGCATTTTAATGATGTAAAATGGATGAAATTTCTAAAAGGCGGTACTGAAATGATGAAGACAATGAAGACAAGGAAGAGAGACAATGCTAATGAATTTTGGGAAATTTTGAATTTATGAATTTTTATGTGTAATGAATGATGATTTTTAAGTGAGAGCTTTGAAGTTTTGATGACACAAGGGTGCTTTTTAAGCCGTTTGTAAGCATTTGTAATACACGCAGAGAAACCTTGAAATCAAAAACATTTTGTTTGTTTTTTGCTTCGCGTGGTCTGTCCTTCAATTTTTATTAATGGCTGTACCGGAGTAGGGTGGGATGGAGGGGGCACTTTGGATTTGACAATGTGAGTTTTTTGGACAGTGAACTTTTTACTACATCGTGGCCGTGGAATCGAAACTGACCTAAATCCCTTTTTTTTCTGTAGGTCGTTTGACGTTTCTTTCACTTTGGGTTGATATGGGCCGGGGGAGGGGTTGTGGATGTGCTTTTCACTTTTTTGTGGTTTCGTTTTCTGTTTTCGATTGCTTTTTATTGTTTAAATTTTTGTAGGCGCACTTGACTTTTCCACGCTGACCCTGCATCAGGCAAAACGACTTGAAATGGAGGCTAAGGTAAATAACAGGGCTTTACCTGCTACGCTGCAGTGGTTCGTTTGTATATAGACTTTTTGAAAAATGGTTGAAATACTGTTTTTGTTTTCTTTTTCTGTCGTATTCTTTTTTCCTTGATGTCAGTTCTTTTAGCAAAAGTTTTGGAAGGGAGGGGGTAGAATCCTTCCGAAAACCTAGACCCTCCCTTCATAAGCTTTTTTCTTATAATGAGTAGAGAGACTGCCATTTTTCAAGAAAAGAATTCTCTTTGGTGCGGGTTGACCAGTTTTTTCCGGCTACCGTTAGTGGTTACCTATGTCCACAATATTTGGAGTTTTTGTGCGTTATCTTTGGCAAAATAGTAGTCTTCCAATTTTTGTTTTTGACTCAAAATAGGAGATGTCGTTTGAGTGGTGGCCTGTGTGAACAGGCAAAAAGAGCTAAAACATAATTACCAGTTTTGTTATAAAAGCACTAATGGAACCCACCATGCTGCTATAAACCTCAATTATTAATTTAGGTTTTTGCAAGTGGGGGAGGGGGGGCTTGCAACTTTTTTCCTATCCAAAATTATTGATGTATCTACCCTAAACTTTGTAGCGAACAATTAACTCGTTTTGAGACATATTTTTGAGTATGCAAAAATGCTGTTTTCAAGCATAGAATAAATAATTTTAGCTATAAAAGTTTCCTGTTTCGAAACTTTCGGTTCGCTCGTCTACCAGGAAAATTTGAGAAGGGCTTTGCCAGAAGTGGGGCGGGTTTTCAAGAAACTAGAATTGGACCAAGTGAGAGCTGAAACTGACATTCCCCCTCAAAAATGTCATCCTGTGCTAGCATAGAATGTTGTCAAATTTGTTTGGACGACCCTTTTCCTGTATAAACATTCAACTTTTTCACGTTTTCTTTTCCTGTTGTTTTAGGTTCGAGTTCTGGAACTGGAGCAGAATTTGGCCATGGAGCGCTCTAAGCTGGCCGACCTCAGGAAGAAACACTATGAACTGGCCGGTCCAATTGAAGGATGGGACCAGGATGTACGTAGAACTGAGTTTTCTGTATACAACGAAAGTTTGGGTGGGGGTGCCGTGAGCACCCCCTCCCCCAGTATTGGTTGGGAGGGGGGTGTTGTCTAAGGTGACAGAAAAATGCCAATAAATGGTGTATAAATTATGTTTTTCGTAGGGTGTCGTCGTCGTGTCACTCAGTAACGATGAAAGTATTTGGAATAGACAAAAAATGCTGGAGGAAATAATTTTTACTATCCAAAAATTCTGATGAAACTGGAAACTTGCTCAAAACTTTTTCTACCAAAAATCTCTAAAGGTAAAATTTGCCCCGGGAATAATCTCCCACCCTTGTTCAGGGTATGACGTTCCGGTTGCTCTTCCCCGGTGTCATTGCCCTTCAGCTTGGAGTGTCACATCAGTCAAATGATAACTGCAACCGTGGAGGAAGGGCGTCAGCTCCTCAAGGCTTTCACTGTCTCCTGTTATATCTGAATTTGCAGTTTGCAATTTCCTGAAAATTTGCAATTTTTGTGCACTTTGTTTTGGAGTTTGAAAGGAGCCCCCATTGTCGCCTACTGTTAAATCAGTGTACTATGACGAAGGAGAACTTTTGAAACGCTTTCACAGTTCCTAGTACCTTAAAATTAAAGGGGTTAGAAATTAACTCAATCCGGTTCACGCACCGGGTTAAAAGAGTTAAAGAGTTCATTTTAACTCGCTTGCAGAGTTAACCGAGTTAAAAAATTTTTACCTCTACTTTAAGAAACTTTTTAAGAAAGGCGAAAAGACACCTTGTTTTCGCTGAATTCCATGTCTACATACAGCTGGAAATTTAGAGTACTCTTTTAGCTTTTCAGCTGAGGGTTGAGGGAACTGACGGGTCTTTTGTATTGCTCTGTCAACATTGTTTACAATACGACTTCGAGTATATACATAATGTACGGTGTCAGCCGTTGTCCAAGGCGAAACTTGGAGGGGGTGAATCGTTTTCCGGGTTTTTTGCTCAAAGAAACCGGATTCCGAGGGGTGGGGGTGAACTCTAGGTCGTCCCCCCCAGCAAGTTGTATGATTGTCAGGATTTTTTTACTTTATAATTTTCTATATAATTTTGTGGTTGCAGGATTTGAGCAGTGCCAGCCAGTGATCCGTATTGATTGATCTGTTCATCCAACTGATTATGTACCAATTTAATTCAATTTCTGATTATCAGTGATTTCTGATTTCTGATGTTTGTTTATTTGTTTCAATGATTGTTTAGGTTTATGTTTGGTGATTTTGTTATGTGCATTATTGTTTAACCGTGCTCATCGCTTGCTTAGTAGTAACTTATTACAGTTTGGAAAGGCTAAGGTGGTTGTTCTGGGGAAGGACTGTGTGCAGGAGATTTTGAAAAAATCCCCCCCATCAATCTATGCCTGATTTGTCCTGCCTGTAAACATTTTCTCTACAAAATTTTTAAAACTAAACTAGAACAGTTTGAACGGCTTTTATGTTTAATTGTGGCTTAAATTTTAGATTTAAAGCAGCATTTAATTAATGCTATTTAATTTGAATGTGAATGCCTATCCTAGCATCAAAACGTTAAGTTACGTAATGTGTAATGTAATAGAATATTGATGTTGAAAACATTTTACGGGTGCTTTTGTTAATGTTAGTGTGCGATGGTTTTTGCTTAGTCATTACACATGTTTTCGTCTATAGTGTAGTATATAATTTTTGAGTGCTTAAAAATTTTGGTTCCTTTTCATTCGGTCAGTTTTTCGGTAGTAATGTTGTACTGCTTTTGTTTTGATTTTAAGAAGCTAAAATTTTTTCTTGCTAAATAATTTAGACATTTATTTAATTTTGTTCAAATGTGTGTCCACTACACTAAATTAAATCAGTGTTGTAATGGATATGATTCAGCTTTTGTTTTTTTTTCTAGTGAGAGTCTAGTTTTTGTAGATTTTTTTGCTGTTCACAGCTTTACAAGAATTGCTGTCATTTTGGTTTTAATTGTGGCTATATGTATCTATCTAACTTTTTATCAGATTGTGTTAATTGTCATGTTTAATGTAAAATATGTTATGCTTTTGGCTTGCTTTTGTGTAGATAAATATGCCATCGTATATCTGTATAATTAAACCTGCAAGTGTTAACTTATTTAGGTTGGGGCCTTCTATCGAAAGGGTAGAGTTAAGTTGAGTGAAAATTCATTCGTTTAAGGGGGGGTCGCTTTGTGTCAGAATCGATAGTCACGGATTTCGCTCACTTTCACACACAAAATGGTACATATGTTCTCAAAAACAAGACAAAATATTAGAGTTCGAAACCAAACAGTGACAGAGATATTCAGCTATAAAGTTGGAAAACTTTAAAATCACTGTGATTTGCCCTCCAAGGTCATGTTGCGACAGAACGGCAGCGAAATTTGGGTCAACTAATATGGTGAATTAATTCTGTGGGTTGGCTAATATTTTAATGCTAAAACGACTCCGGAATATCCATCTATTCGTTCACAGTACATTATTCAATTGTGAACTGAGCCTTTTTCAGCTAATGCTAACTGTGCCCTCAAACTTTAACTTGCTCTAACTTTCAGATACTACATTTTGCACACATCGTTCTATTAGAAAAGTTGTTCAGCGCATCTGTAGCTATCGAATGATACCCAATTTGTCTATATTTTGGAAATTTCAAAAATTGACTTCTGTGACCCATCAGAAATCAAAGGAGCCGACACGACAGAAAAGTTATACCTTGAAGCATTTGCCTTTCCCATAATGTCAGGCAGGCGTTGAGAGTTTTATGTCCCAATTTTGGTGACTTTCGAATGGGTAACGAGTGAGAAAATTATTTTAAAAACGTGAAAATTGTGCAAAATGATGATTTTTGGCAAAATTAGCCCATTTTGTGGCAAGTTTTTTGAGAGCACTACAAATGGTAGAAATTTGCAACTAACTACTATCATTAGAAATTTGCAACTACTATCATAAGAATTCTGTCTATGCGTAGAGTGCAACTATCTATAAGCGATTTCTGTAGCTATTGCCAATAGTGCAGGAGAGGCGAAAATGTTTTGCTGGTCCTGTTTTTCGTGGTACAAAAAGCACGAATTTTCCGAAATTTTGACTTTGAAAAATCGCCAAAAATTTGACACTCAACAGAATTGTTCCAGAAGGCTTATTTGCACTCTCTGATATGTTCTTAACATGTACGACACAGTTGTAGCGCTGTATCTTTCATATAGCGAAAAATTTTTCTGCCACAAACTTTTTAACCTAACTTTCATATTCCTATGTTTAACACTCTCGCTGCCAATCGCCCACATATGGGCGATGGCCGGTTTGGCATAGCATGCCATCGCCCATATATGGGCGATAAGCAGACATATTTTCAATTGAGTAGAAATCTAACTGGCATGGTAATAATGAAATGCAATGCCACTTTGGCGTACTAGTAAGGCCCGTAGATTGCTACTTTTGGACTTTTAGCTAATCTCGGTTGATATTGCGTGCTCAAACTTTCTACTTCTAGAAGACGATTCAAACGCACAGAAATCGCTTACGCTGTAAATAGAGACAGCACAAATTATGAAAGTTAAAAATATAGCAGAACAATGAAATTTCTGAACTTTTTGATGTCCAATTTTCAAACCGAAATTCAAGTTCCAAGTTGCAGTAATGTGGAATTTGGAAAGGAAGGTAGTAGTATAGTAGGAACATTTCATGCCTTACTCCCGGGAGTAAATTTTTGACCTTTCACAATTACGTCATCAATTACGCAACTTCTATGTCTAATTAACTTTCCTTGCCGTCCCTCTGTGTTCTTCCCCCGGGGCTTGGGACCCGGCGCCGGCCCAAAACCGGACTCCTACTTACCTAAGCTAATCTCTAAACAATACCTAGTCTAATCTAACCTACCTACCGAATCTATGTACAGTAATCTACCTATATACACTACCTAACCTAGTCCGGCGCATGCAATATTTTTGTATTTTTTTAATAATTTTTGACTTAGTTTTGATCTATATTTTGTTCATTTTTCGTTATTTCTTTGTTCAAATCATGTTCATTTTATTCAACTCCACTAAATTGCCGACTATTTTACTTGATTTTTGATGAATTTGTACTAACTAAACTTCTGACATAATTTTCGACTTCAAGGGTTTATATACTCTTCGTGCAGCATCAGGCAATCAGGTTTCATAAAATTTTTATAAGGTGATTTTCAACGGTCCATAACTTTCTCATCCCTGATCCGATTTCGATGAAACAGATACCGTTCGATTCCTCTCTTCGAGCTCTACAAGTCTATACCCAACATACTTAATTTCAACTAGATAAGGATTTTTATAATTTTTGGTGCAGCATCAACAAATCAGGTTTAATAAAAGTTTTAAAATATTTTACCACCCATAACTTTCTCGTCCCTGGTCCGATCTCGATGAAACAAACACCATTAGATTTCTCTCGTCGAGCTCGACAAGTCTGGACCCAAAACGCTTAGGTTCTGATAATACACCCCTTCAACCCATTCATTTTCTCTATTCATCTACCCTTTTCGGTCTTCTCAGTCTCTTTGGTTGCCTTCCCTTCTTTATTAAGTCTTTACTTTGGACTTGAGTCACTCATACTTTACACCGAACCTACTCTAACCTTACTTTTCCTACTTTTTATACATTCCCGTGCTTTGTATTGACCGTTCACGAGATGTACTGCTAACTTTATAATATTTGAGTCCACCCCTCTGCGATTTTACCGGCTCACCGGAAGGGCTTGGGAACCTTCTGAGCTTTCGCCCAGGCCGCATTAATGGTTTTTGTTTTGTAAGTTTTTTGTGGTTTTGTGAT
>JASAND010029841.1:2500-10200 GCA_030248195.1 Trissonchulus latispiculum | reverse complement strand
AATGTGCATCTTAGTGTGAGAACGTTGTATTCGGATGATCACCTCGTTCCTCCTTACATTTCTTTATTTTACGACTAATTATTTGGTGAGTTATTTGTATGTAATTAGAATTTGCATATTTCGATTGCGATTTTGCATACAATTGTAGTGCATAATACGAGGCACTAGATTGCTGTTTGCTCTCTGTCAAAAATGAATTTGCTTTGGTCTGAGTCTTTATGGTAATTTCGTATTACTTATTTGAGTATTTTATTTGTATGTTAAAATTTTTTGTTTTGTGTTTCTTTTGATTTTTAAAAGTTATAAATTTATAGTTATTGTTGTGGTGATACAATTTTTAAATATATACATTAAATGGGAAGTTTCAATATAAAAAAATAATCATACTAAGAAATGTGAAAGGTACAATCTCTTAATAATGTTTCCTTGTTTATTTGCATTGTTGTCAGAATTCCGTGTTTGTTTGTATGTTAGTATTATATGTCGTAAAGTTCAAGTGGTGTTATCAATATCATTTTATAGTAAATGATTTTGTCTAAGTGTTTTAAATTAAAATGAAAGTGTTTTTGGTTTACTTATTTTACTAGTCAGTAGTCAGTTTATTTGCTAATAAAGGTTAGTATAGTGACGAATATGGTATCATTAGGTTCATTGGACTTGCTTTGAACATTTTTCAACTAATTGGTTATATTTTTTTGGAATGAAATTAGTCATTTGTATTTTGAAAATAATATTTATTTTTTTATACTATTTTTTATGAAGTTTCGAATGGTGTTTTATTCTTCACAATCAAAAAGGTTGCTCGCGAGCACTTGTGACATTCTAAATTTAATGAAATATATGGTTGGAATTGTTGAGATGACCAAGATGTTATTGTTTCCGTTAATAGCTATAACATTCTATCCTAAAGTTTCGTTAAATATCTGAGTTTTTGTCATTTTTTCTAATGAAAGTTTTTTCCATCATGGCTTAATATACGAACGGATACTGGTGGCGGTACTATCTCTGGAATATTGAGAAGAGGCTTTTTTGAACCAAAATTTAAATAGGGGGAAGGCGGATAAAATCATAACTATAAGGGGAATTGTAATGACACACTAGAGTAGCACTTTTTTAAAGAATTGTTTCAAAAATTATTATTTTTTTGGTATAATTTTATTAGGTTTTTTAACATTATTTTGTGTTTGTTAGCAAAAAAAAGGTCAAAGCTAGTTTTGATTTGAAAATTCTGTTAAAAGTATCTGTAAGTTTTTTACCAATTGCTCAAATTGTGTTTTGTTCTAATTACGTTAGGGTTTTTCGTTACCTTTTGTTTGTTTTACTTTCCTATCCTATGAAAACGTGAAATTATAAACAAAAGTGAAGCAGTTTAACAATGATCTCGCAAAATATTCTTTTAGTTACAGAGAGGTTAAATCAAAATTTAGTGCGATCGGAGAATGTCGGCGTCTACCATCAACAAAGTCTTCAACATAGATTTAGAAAAAGGCAAACTAAGATGAAGAGCTTTTGTAACTAACCCATGTTTTTCTCCTTTTTTTTATGTCGTCGTCTATTACTTGACTCAGCTATTTAAGAGAGGATGTCATGATAGTGGTAGGCAAGTTTAGCAGGCTGTAGAGTAGTTGTATTCAACAGTATTCTTATAGAGGAACGTACTAGCAGCTTTGACAAAAGGTTTTATGTGTACATCGTTATAATGTTTTTAAGTAAACCGTAATTACTGTTTAGACAATAAAATATGGAAAAATTCAACTAATTGGTGAAAGTTGCAAAAATTGTGCCAAAAATGGTGCTCTTGTCTAAGGGCGTATTTGTTGAAAGAATAAAATGGTTGCATTAAACGGATTAAAAATTAGGCGGATTAAAAATTTAATTTCTATTTCATTAATGCAGCATTAAAAGGATTAAAACGACTAAAGTTAGCTAGTTTAATGCCACCATTTTTAATTCGCTGATAAAAGTAGTCTGTTTTAATCCATATAGCCGCTATTAAACAAACAGTAATTAAAAATTTTAATCCGCCAGTTTTTAATCCGTTTAATCCGCGAAGCTGCACAAGGTTAGTTGAAGATGCAAGCAGATGATTTAAGGGAATAAAATTAATCTTTTAAGAAACTACGATTAAGCAGGTTGGATTAAAATGAACTCGTTGAGTTTTTTAATCGATGTGTGAAAAAAGAAACAGATGTAAATTAAAATACTAATCGTAGGTGCATTAAAGAAATATGATTGAATTTAATCCGTTTATCTGGTTTTACTTGTTGAACAAAGATTTGCCCGATGGCCATTTCCGACTAGCTAATTGTGACGATGGCCACACTTAGGTTGTGTCGTTAAGTGATTTGCCCTGGCCTACTTCATCGACCGTGACCGTGACCCGGGATGGGCCCGGGCGGTCCGGGCCCGACCCGGATGCACGAGGCCCGATACAAGACCCGGGTTCGATTCTCGGCGCTGGGCCCCGATTCGTTACAAAGCCCGGGCCTTCAGATTTTAACCTAGACGTGCCTTTTTCCTTAGAATTTTACATCACTTAATAGTGTACTGTCTTATTAGCTGAAAAACTACCACCTTAAGAGAGGCGTTTGCAATATAAAATACTCATTCTTTTGAGCCTTTGTTTAGTACTGCGAGAGCATATCTCAAGATACTAACTAGCCAATCACATTCTTATTAATCATTGATATCTAATCAGTCAACTATACCTGTTCAACTATTAAATCTTTCATTCTCTGCATTGCATTCCCGAATCTAGTAATATTTTTAACAATTGTCAGAACCAAATCAGGTCTTTTGGCAACAATAGTTTATGAAAAGTCTCATTTCTTGTTGTCTATATCGCAAAACATCCACAGAAGACATCACATACGAAAAGACTATAGTAAATTCAATGTTGCCAAGAATTGAGACAAAATAAAAATCCGTTTTAGAAGGCCAAACATCACCAGGGGCTGACCGGACCCTAACTGGCCCGGGAGGCCCGGTGGTCATGAATCGGGCCGGGCCGAAGCGTCGCGCCGGGCCAGGGCCTGGGCCAGCCCTCTCTCATAAAAAGTAGTCCGGTGCCGTGACTGTGAGCGGCCCGGCTCGAAGTCCAAGGCCCGATACAAGGCGCCGGTACAACTCTAGCCACACTGGAGCGTAAGTATAAGCGGGTGTCTGGAGTTCATATAGAAGTCTTCAAAAATATTCTATAAAATGTTATGGGTCTCTATAGGCTATTTTTTTTGGTTAAAATTGTTAATTTATATCATTTTCCAAAGTATATAGATTTGTTTGATTCACTAATTTCGAAATTGACGAGATCAGAGGTAACATATATATAGCTTCGTATCGTTAGAAATGTCTTATACTGAGATGATATTTATATTATGCTGAAGTTCTATTTAATTTTTATAGCTTTAATAATTTTTCATTAAAGTTGATGACTCTTAAATTGTACGTTAGCTAGCTTTTTCCTATGCAAAAATTTCTGGCGGTAGGTGCCCCCCCCCCCCCGTGTCTGAGAGGGGGGGGGGCTCAGATTTCAGATGGGGGGTGGAGAAAATTTTTTAGATAATTGTCTAAAATAGCTAGTGTTTGCTGCTGAGCTACAGTTTGACTATTTTTATCCTATATTTAAGCTTAAAATAGATAAAAAATCTTAAAAATGGGTAAAAATCAGGCGAAGCTTGAAACATTTTTTAAAATTTACCCTCAAACCCCTACTTTTCTGTCCATTTTAGGGTGGGGGAGGGTTCGAGGGGGAGCTATTCTGGTGGGGGCGACCCAAGTCAGGGGGGGGGGCGGATTTCTGTTCCCTCTCCTCCCTGTAGGAAAGATCCAGGTTAGATTATTGTCAATTTTGACTATTGACAATCTATAAAAACTAAATATAAAATATCAAAGTCTAAAATATAATTCTGCTTTCATAAAATAAGAGTTGAACGTCATATTTATGTTATAATATGTGAACTGTTCTGGTCTTCAGTTTGCAAGATTTTTTGGTGCACACTTATATAATAACACGTTTTCATTTTCCATTAAAAAATAGCACGTTTTCAGATTCGTTCTAAGAAAATCACGTTTTTTTTCTATGTTTGTTTAACACATTAAGGGCTGTTGTTTCAAGTGAAATTTATGTTTAACTGAAAAAATATAATTTTTAAAATATTTGTAAATTATTTAGAGAAAAATGTTCAGCACAATATATTTGTATATGAGTATAATAGTAGAGGATAGAAAATTATATTAAAACTGGTTCAACTTTCTTCCCAACTTTCCATAAAACAAAAAGATCTTTGTCTGCTCTAAATGATCTCTGCTTTCCAAAATAGCTACAGTTCAATCATAACAGTTTAATTTTTAATTTAAAAGTTCATAAAATATGCCATATATATAAAAAACTACACAAAAATGAAGGAAATTCTAGTTGATCAGATTATTGAACAAAGCATAAACGTATCTTTCTATAATATTGTCGGGTAATATTCAATGACGAGAAATGCATTGTCGAGAATGCACATTGCCGAGAAAGATTAAGTATTATAGTTTGCTTTGCTGAGAATGGCATTGCTGAGAATGTGCATTTTATGAAACCGGCTGTATTTATGATGCACATATATTTCTGTCTTTAAATGTTACAATACATTGTAAACAGTTGAGAAATGCATGAAAGTTTAATTCAAAGCTTTTTTATGTCAAGTTTATTAAATTGAATATTAAATTGAAAAAAAATATACTTATTATAAACACAACATTTGTAAGAAATTGAGAAAACTTACAGTTATTGCAACTACATTCGATGTTTTCATTGAACTTTAAATGCTTCATTAAATTGTACTATAAGTGCATATTCTGAAACAGTTAGTGAACGTGTAGGAAACAATTTACATAGGTTTGTTCTGCGGTCTTACAAATTTTTTTCTCTAGAACGATCACCATTTGTGGCAGCATTAAAGTGCAGAAAAAACCTTTGAAAACCACATTTTTTTCATGTAAAAATGTACTGATGGGCACAGGTGCGAGTTTTAATAATCCCTGGCGCAAGCACGAAACTTTTCATTGAAAATCAAATTTCCTGTTAGCCAATTAAATACAAATTGATTCTCACAAGCCATCCTTCGGCAATTTCTGTGTTCTGACAATTTCGCAAAACAATTATTGTGCTATCGTAAAAGAAAACTGAAGGGAAATTCCAACTTCTAACCATTAGCAGAAAAACCAAAAAAATCTCCAAGATTAAATTAGAGGCATATTAGTTTAATTTGCATGCAATCCTCTTAGTGGTGCTGTTCTGGACAAAAGTAAAACGCTTTAATTTAAAGCTATAGTATATATGTACATTTCTTAACTGCAATGAATGTGTCTTGTTACCTTATAAGAGAGTAAGATATTTGTCCCATAAATAAAGCAGGTTTCATAAAATGCACTTTCTCATCAATGCAATTCTCAGCAATGCCATTCTCGGCAATGCAAAATATGGCATCTAGTGTTTCTCCTCAATGGAAGTAACAAGCATAATCCAATTTGTCAAATGCATTTCTTGTCAATGCATTTCCCGACAATGTGCATTCTCGGCAATGCAATTCTCGTCATCGAAGAAACTCTGTATTTTCGAGATGTTTTAAAAACTTATTTATAAATTGCCAGCAACATAAAGATGTCAGCAAGTTTTCTATCTTTATACATCCATGTTTAGTGCAATGAATGGACCACGGGTCAATCTTCACCACGAAGCGGAACTATTGCTATACCGTAAACTAATTGCTATGAATACTTCAATTACTGAAATTCATGACAACCTGCTATACGTGTATTACTTGGTGGCAAAAGCTGTCGCTGAGGAATCAAATCCGTTTTTCATTGAAGGCAGTTTGTTGCAGCTGGGCTTGTTTTGTGTTGGAAGTAAGTTTACTGTTCTGGTTTATTACTCGGTAAATAAAGGCGGCCTCCTCCATGAAAATATTACGCCCCAACTAGGCTAATGTCTCTCTCACAGAAGTGATTCCTTATTTTGTTTCCTACCTTCTCACCGAAAACTTTAAATTTGGCGAAAAATATATGGATGTGATTCTAAATTATTATTTTGTTCCTGATTTACGTTTTGTTTTTGTAATGTTTTTAAATTTTCAGATATTTTAAGTGTATTTTTATGTTAAAAATATGTAAAATGTTTTATCACCAACAAAATATATGTTTGTTTTATTGTTTTTTTAAAAAAGTTCTCATTGTCTTGCTGAATTCCGTTTCCTCCTTCCCCCTCGACTTGGTTGGTCCCCCCCCCAGAGTTAACTATCAGCAGAAAATTTTGGTTCTTATATCGACTAACCAGGAATACTCAATATACTTTAAAGTTGTAGAAGTGAGTTGCAACTTGTTATGGATAAGTTGTCGACTACGCTTAGTTCAATTATTGCTAATTTTTTTCAATTTTTTCGAAAGTCCCTTACATTTTCGATTTGTACACGGGAGCCTATAGTGAGCTAACGAAAAGCTGAATCAAAAAAGGCACTTTAGGTTCATTTTTTAAAGCCCCAATAACTCTATACACAACTTTTTAGCATCATCAAGACAAAAAATTAAGGTTTGCATTGACGCCCCCTAAGAAATCCAAAAATAATCGGATTTAGCGAAGGCGAAACAGTTTACCATTGATGATTTCAGCGTAATCGAAAAAATACCGTCAACAATAACCTCTAAAAATTAGTTGATTTCGTCAAATTTGTAGGATTTTGATTAGTGGTGGAAGGAAACAGAGATAAGACATGAAATTATTGCGTTTGTAAAAAAAACAATTAGTAACATTAAAAACTTACAAATAATATATACATATACATATACACATTTTACATTGTTATACAGTTCATTATTCATTTTACTGCATCCTTATGTTGTTATCTTAGTTTGTGTTTTTAGTATTTCTGCTATATCGATTATCACATTCTACGCTTTTTTAAATTGGTTGACTAAGTCGTGGATTTTGTCGAGATATTTTCAATGATGTAAAGTTCTTTTCAGATGTTCCTATCGAAGTAAAGCTGTCAGAGAAACAGCATCCATCTCTAGATTGTGTGTCATCGTTTTCTGTCATCATTGGCCAGAGCAGCACTGGAAAGACTAAGGCGATAAATAAGTGCTTGAGAGAACCAATAAAAGAGGGACTTGGCATCAAAGTTCACAACGCGCATACTTGTGAAAAAGGAACAGTGCAAGGCATCATTGGAGGAATAAAGAAGGTAGATACATTTGGTGTTTCTTTTCGTAAACAAGGGATGGCATCCCACCACGCAGAGGGGGTTGTTAAAATCTGATTAAATGTAAAAGGAGAATCGGTTTATGCTATGTAAGCGATTTTTTTCATCATATAAAGAAACTTAGTTCTTAAATTTCTTAACCTTTTGTGAAATGTTACAGAAAATACACAAAATGTTTAATAAAATTTTTATGCGTATATAGTCATAGGAACACTAGGTTTATGATATGAATACTTTCTTCAATTCTCCTTAGCTTTTATTTTTAACTTTAAGTAATTATCTGTTTATATAAATTGTATTTATATTTTTATTATATTAAAGTTAGAATCAATATATCTACCTAAAATGAAACAGAGTTGCATCTAATATAGTAAGTTGTATTTTTATATGCAAAGTCCTAAACATGTATCCCAACTTATTCGAATATTGTGAACTTGTACAATTTTCATTAATTTGTAGTTA
>JASAND010029840.1:0-15526 GCA_030248195.1 Trissonchulus latispiculum | reverse complement strand
TGTACTTCGTTCAGTTACGTACTGTACAGATTTCAAGCTAGGGTTCCGATTGGCGCGCTGAGAAGTACCGACATAGCTATCAGCATAATTTATGTTACAAATTGATCCTAGAGCATGAATAAATATGTTCAAATTCAAAAAACGGCAATTTCGCCCGCTATATAAATTGGTCGTAAGATACCTAGCTTTCGAGAAAACAGCAAGTTTCACAATTTTGCACAAAAATCAAATTTCTGCGTCAAAAGCTGGTAAGGAGAATAACGGGACTATTGGTATCATTCGAACCGGTACCATTGGTACGAAGTTTACATTATAAACACAAAATTGTACAGATTTATAAATGTTCATCGAGTGATTTTTTGGAGTAAGAACATAATTCACCACCTTTTCAATTTTCCATGTTTAACACAGGCAGACCTCAACTTTGAGGCGAAATTACTCAACAACCATAAGAGATACGAGTTTAATCTTAAAACTCGTTAAAATATCCCACCCAAAGATCATTGTGCAAATGAGCGAAATCGCAGATGGTCGAAAAGTCGGTCAAAAAGGTACCCGCCCCGTTAAGGGGGCCCCCACTAAAATGGGGGTTCCCATTTCCCAAACTTTGTTGGATTGCAATTCTTTTTTTGCAGACATGTAAAGTACATGCGTGGGCAAATTGTATGAAGTTTCAGCTTCCTAGCTGGTTTCTATAATCCAAAATTCAAATGAAAACCTGGCTGACCTCCCGATTTTGGCGACACCCATCACAAATATTTACAAATTTCTCATAGCTGTTTGGTTAGATGAAAACATCTACGCTTTAGCACAATGAGAGAAGACATGCTGGGTAACACAAACAGCGCATTAGCTTTACTGCAACCCCAGCGGTTAGAGAGCAAAGTTAGGGTAACCTTGAAGAATCGTCGAAAATTTGGAAAAATTTGGCCGCCGATTCAAATAATTTAATTTTGGTACGGCCGCTGAAGCTAAAATTGTGACCGTGTAGCCGAATGGCTAAGGCTCCGGACTTGGGATCGAAAAGTTCGAGGTTCGACTCCCGCCTTAGCCATAATGACGTTACATTGTTTCCTTGAGGAAGAAACTTAGGTCACTGCTCCGCCGGTCGGATGAGGCGTTAAATTGGTGGGCCCGTGTGCTGCCTTGCTGGGGGTAGTGCACGCTAAAGAACCCTTAATCCACTTATCGTCAAGAGTAGGGCGCGGAGTTCCCGGTGGAAGGTACCCCCTTGGGATATACCAGCACCTCTGCAATGTGGTCCGCCTACCTCCTGCGAGGGAGTGTTGGGTGCAAACGAGTCATGTACTCAAAATGGATCACACAACTTTCCGAGTTTGTCTCTGATCCCACCCCATCTGCGCTTGGGGTTTGGAGTGTCGAAAGATGCTGTGCTCCTCTACCTTGCGTATGAGCAGTTAATGGATGTCTCACTACCGGAGCCGAAAGGCCAAGAAGGTGTCTGCTCCAGCTTCCCATTGTGGGACAGCATTCAGGCGACGAAGCGAGAGTCATACTAGCTATGACTGATGGGGAGAGACAAAGGTTAGCGCCCTCATATAGCCTCTTGGCTGAGTAGCCCGGCAATAACAACAACAACAAGCTAAAATTTAGTGTGAACATACACACCCACCTACAATACTGTGCCAAATATGAAGGAATTCTGCTAAGCGTTACAGTTTTACACCACTTGAAACATCAAAAAATGTCAATTTTGGTATAGCTCCTCAAAAGTATCTTAAGGTGTCCATGCACGATAACGCGGGCAGACTTGGCTCAAATTGTACTGATTTTACCCATGGTTTTTGTAACGGCCCACCCTCCGCAAATCAGACTATAGTGACACCCCCGCAAATCAGTACCTAGTCAAAACGTAGGTACGCTCACTCGCTCTATGATTATGTGCGTAAACTCGAAAACACAAGCAGTGCGTGCGCGAATTTTGTGCCAGCTTCGAGCTTTAGAACACAAACATAGCGCTCAAAATTCTTTGAAGTGATGGGTCTGGTCTGCGGGGGGGGGGGGGGGGGGAGGCGCTAGCGAGCAGAGCATAGTTTTTGCTCTGATAACATAGAGTGTAGGATGGGCACGGGTCCAAAAATTTGGACCCGGGTACCCGGTGCTACCCGAAGCCCTATGTCGGGTAATTGCGACACTGTCCGGGTATCCGGCTACCCAAGAAATTTTTAACCCATTTTTCGGATTTGACCATTTTGAAATTAAACTTTTTTCAGGGGTCTTACTCACATTGAGCTTAGATTGGATAGATTTTGATTCCTAAGTTATTTCAAAGGAGTTTTAAATACTTAAGGTCGTGCTCCCCTTACGTGCAGATATAGTTACAGAAAGTGCAATTATGGCCCGATTTCTTTCAAATTTTCAGAAAATGCATCGGGAATGATAATAAACGTCCTGTAAAAACGCCAGCTTCACAACATTCATGCACAGTGAGAAACAAAAATTTGAAGTTCTAGAAGTATATATAGAAAATTATGCCCAGCGACTATAATAATTTTAAAGCTTATTATATGCTCTACAACTTTGCTTTTAGACATTAGTCTCTAGCTCTTATCGTTTTTGAGCAGTTAATTTTTGAAACATTTTTGCTCGAAAATTGGTTATTTTTGACACGATCTTGCTGAAAACAGGTTTTGTCTAATTGGAGCCAGTGTACACTACAAGTGTAGACACATTTATACTAAACTTAAAGAACTTCAAAAGAGGCACAAATTAGGTTAATTAGAGCACTGTACACTGAATAAGCCTAAAGTTCTGGGCGAATAACTGATTTCGTCAAATTGCGGCAAAATTTTTTTGACCGAAGATTGCTCCACAACCAATGGGTGGATCTAAAAGATATACTACACATAGTATGTTTGGACAATTTGCCCGGGACGGTTTCTTATTATTCTCTTTATCAGCCTCGAATCAAGAGCAATGATTTTTCAAAGTTGGATAAAATGCCAAATTTTCAGAAAATGCTCAATTTCTGTATACTGAAACGATATTTTGGCAAAAATAAAAAAACCGTCCCTGGCAAATTATCTCAGAAACACATTGGATACGGCCATTTTCTTGTTGCTTAAAATTTTTCAGAAAAAATTTTGGCTACGTTTGGTAAGTTTGCAACCAATGCAAACTAGGTAGACACGTTTCAGTGATACCAAACGACGCAGAAGACGTAGAGCTTCATTTTGATATGTCGCTTAATTCATAACTCTCAATATTGAGTAAGTTACAGCTTTCCAAAGTGGACTGAATGTAAGGGTAATGCGACCTTAAAATGGATTATAGGGACTTTGAATTGTCACGGTATCAGAAGCTGACGCTGATACAGCCAACATTGTTTTTTATTTTATAACCGCGCTCAGATCAGTAATTTTCTGAGTTTCGTACAACCGTTACCCTATCCGCTTCTTCTAACCTGTAAATGTTAACAAATTTTAGAAAAACATTTGGATTATAATAGCAAATCCCCATGACAAAATTTAGCTAACTTCAACTGCTTGTTTATGGTAAGTGGAACAGCACAAAAGGCGGCAAACAAGCAAAACCTGGAAAATAATAATGGAAGGCCATTTTAAGTCGATGAAAAATTAATATTTCAGATACCATATTCAAACAACCTCGCCAGAACTTTAGATTTAGAAAGAATTTGGAATGGTTGCATTGGTACAGATTTCTGATCGAGTTGCTAAAGTAAGGGCCTTTTCGCGAATGGGTTAAACGAGTTAAAATTAACTCGATCCTTTTCGCAGATGGGTTAAAAGAGTTAAATTTAACTCGCCGAGTTAAGCAGAGTTAAAATTTTTAACCCGGTCATTCGCTAAAAGAGTTAAAAATTAACTCTTTTAACTCGACTCTATTCGTGAATGACACGTGGAGTTAAAAACCTGCAGAGTTAAATTAGCTCTACCCTTTTCATGAATGGGTTAAATTTAACTCTTTTAACTAGCTCACGCTATTTTACATTGAATTTTAACCCGCGTCTCAGCACGCGGGTTAAACGAGTTAAAATCTTCTATGCTTTACATTGTTAGTGCCATGTTTTGCGCGAGTGATAAAGCTTTAAATATGGAAGATAATCCAACCAATGAAAGCGCAACACATAATTTCATTGGATGGTTCATAAGGCTCAAAATTAGTTAAGCATATGCCAATATTTTGCCGAATTATTTGCACGAAAGCAACGAAATAGGCTACTTAATAAAATAAAAATAGTAGGAACAACTAATGTTTTAAACCTGCTGCATTATTAGAAATAATAATTAAATAAAATTAATTAAATTAAAATAATTGATTATAATTATAAATAAGCTCTAAATTATTTTTGTAAATTATTTTTTTGCTACGGACTCATCCACCAACAAGGCACTACATGAGGCCTATACGGTGCTGCTCTCCGCAGTCCTTTGAAAGTGGACAAGAAGCGGAGAAGCGAAGACCACGGATAGAAAATGTGATCTCCAAGCCAAGTCGGTGTACGGTTATTGGCCAATGGCCGCAGTCACACCCAAGGCAAACGACGTTGACTGTCAGCAACACCGTTTGCCCCCCGCATACCTCAAGTGACTAAGATGGCTGAAACCTAGTTAGGCCTACTCGGAAATCTTATTGAAACGTCCAAAACTAGAATTGTACGGTCACAGCCATACAAAACTAGAATTGTACGAGGGAGGCCATACAAAACTAGAATTGTACGAGGGAGGCATACAAAAGTAGTTTTGTACAAAATGACCCATAAAAACTAGTTTTGTACTATTTGGGGTATTGTACGTAACATATATATATATATTCAATACAAATAAAACTTGTAGTTTTTCACCTTTTTAGATGTTTACTCTACAGGTCATTACTCAATACGCTGATAATGCAAACTGAGTATATAGTACATGCTGAAGGTGTCGAATAGTGTTGTTATCCGGCCGAGCTTGTGACCCCGGCCGGCCGGCTGGCCGGGCCGGCGGCCGGCCGGGTCAAACAGGCCGGCCGGTACCAGTTTTGCCCTATTTTTAGTGTATTTTGCAAAATATTTAGCATTAATTGATGCATACAGTTACTCCTGATTAGGCATAACAGATAAAATCAAGTATTATCCTGTTTCTGAAGACCGGCCTGCCGGATTGTCGGCATACCTAGTGGGCCGGCCGGCCGGGTTTTCCTCGGCCGGCCAACAACTCTAGTGTCGAATTTCGAAGTCAAACAGTGTTTAGAAATCTGAAGTATTGCCTTCTTTTGTATATAATTTGGTACGCATGAAATTTCTAGAAAGCAAAATTATCCCCATGACAGTAGCCCAAAATCGGCCCGCATTGGCGAGCGCGGGTAGTAAAATTCGGCCAGCCCCGCCCCGCATACAACTCTGCTTCACACCCTCCGATAAGAAAAACCAAATTCCGAAATAAGAGTTTTTAGCCACTGGCAAAAAATTTAGTCGTAATATTATGAACCGACGTGTAAGTTAGATTTAGATTTGAAGCTTTTGATGTTACCAGCCGCCCGAATAACAGTCGAACTGTCAGTATTAGGGTAGGCATAACTCCAGACTTCTACAGCGCTGGCCTCCTACTGGGCAATTTTGACAAGATAGGAAAAAATAGGAATTTTTTCTTTCAAATAATAGGAAAAAATAGGAATTTTCGAAGACAAAAATAGGAAAATATAGAAAGTTAAATAAAGCCTATTAGGTAAATCAATATTGAATTTGCAGTATTAATTTAGGTGTTAGTACCTTCAGGCTTAGTTCCAACAATGCACAACAACGGTATAGCAATGTTCACAAAAAAATCTCCCCAAAAATTCACAAAAAATCCAACTGGACGGCTAAGAAGCCGAGGCCGAAAATTTTTGCACAGTAATAGCCAGAAGCCCCAACCGTAACATATGTAAAGTTTGGCTGCCAAGGCTCAAATTCTCCGATTAGGGTGCCCAAAATAGTCGACCCACCCAAATCCGACCCTCGGACAACTCCGACCAAAATTGAATTGTTTTTTGGTACTCCCTATGGACTTTGCGCAGCTAACCCGTATTATGCACGTAACATGTCCTAACTCTAAGCTATCCAACCATGTATATGAGTCCCTGTCATGGCCTCTGGCTTCGCCACCGGCGGTGAATTTTTTGTGAACATTTTCACAAAAGAAAATGACTATCAACTTTTTATAAAAAGCCTGACAACCGCTAGGGCATATTGCCAAACTAATGCCAAATTCTAGCTCAGCGACCCTAAAAACCTATATATATATATATATATATATATAGCGAATGTTTCATGGTACCTCAACCCTCTTCTGGCAGCTGGTCTGGCCGGACCCTCCGGACCCAGGGGGTGATCAAGATCACGCAGTTGTCGGTGGACACAGTTTTGAATGACTGCGATCGCCCCGCGCAAGCACCCTTTATGAGCGAGACCGCCCGCGACCACACCCACAGCCCGCATGAAATTTGCAAGACCGCACTGACCACAGCTTGAAAGGTTAACTTTGAACGGACTCTATCGCCGAAATAAGCTAAATTGAATATTGAGGTACAGGCTCATTTAATGGTCTTAACCTTAACAAATCCGATTTTCTATTTTCTATTTTCAGTTAAAATTGAAACTGGTACATGTAACTGTCTGCTTTTTTTGCGTGAACGGATATCCAGATATCTAACTATCCGCCTATTATATATCAGTACGCTGTGAATTTTTATCATGCAACCAAGCGAAAACCTTGGATTCAAAAACAGAGAAATTTTTCAGAAAACATTTCAGAGAAATTTTTGAAAAATGTTTAACATTTTTTGGAATTTTATCTTTGTCTGAAATGTCCATACGCGGATATCCGGATATGTTGCTCACATCGGATTTTATCCGGATATAAAAAATTATCCGGATATTCGAATATCAAGTGCCCATTACTAGGTAAGGGAGACCAAGGCGATAACAAATTTTGACCGACCACAGAAGAAGCCAGAGCCCAGATTACGGTAAATTGTCCCAAGCAATTAATTTACAGCACTCTTGAAATTCCAACTTACTTACTTGCAACTAACTAAACAACAACTACTGTTGCACCCGGTGTAGGCCCGAGCCCGGAGAATTTTGTGTTGGGCCCGGCTCTGGCTGAAAGCCCGGCCCGCTACCGGGCCCGGTTTTAGAGGTCGGCCCCACCGGGCCTGCCGGGCTTCCGGGCTCAACGGGCCGGCCTGGCGGCTCATCGTGCCTGCCGGGTTCATTTGCAAGTTTGGGACTTGTTACGGCCCGGGCGTCGGAGTCGGGCCTATCACCGGGCTCGGAGGTTTAAAGCCGGACCCAGTAGCGGGCCCGGCCAGGCCCGGTCAATTTCTTATCGGAACAACCCTATCTCCAACTACGAATTTTTCGGCGGCCTATTTCTGTTTTTAACTGCGTATTTTTAAGTTCGACTGCGTATATATTTTTAAGTTCGACTGCGTAAATATATACGCAGTATTTTATGCATAAAATCCTGGAAGATATCACAAAAGATTGATCTTATAATATATACATAATTAACGTAATTTAAAGGAAAAATATGGAAAATTAGTCTTTCAATCGGATGCGAAACCACAAGATTGTGATAGTATTGCAGACTAAGACTTGTCGGCGAAGCCGAAAATTTTTGAAAATCAGGGATTAAAGCATACGCTAAACACATTATCTCAGACATTAATACTGAAATAATTCAAAACTGGATAAAACTAATGAAAAAATAGAAAAAAATAGGAATTTTCATCAAAAATAGGAAAAAATAGGAATGTCAAAGAAAAATAGGAAAAAATAGGAAAAATAGGAATAGTAGGAGGCCTGCAGCGCCCGTTAGTGATTACGATAAGACATAGCCGACTACTGTACCACCGGTAGGTCAGGTTTTACTTAAGCAGATAATGTCTTTGGCAGTCACATTATTGTACAAGCGTGTCAACATTAAGTATATACAGAATAAAAGCTGTCATAAATAAAATACGGTGCAATAATAAATAAAATACAAACAAAGCTCAGCACAACCCAAGCGCATAAAAAACTTTTAGGAATAGCCATAAAAAAGGTCTATTAAAATAAGTATTAAGGAGAAGGGCTCTGAGGCTTATCATATACAAGATCCAATCCGTAACGATGAACCAATGGACTGACCATTTGACTAATATCCCTACGATGACTGTACAAATAAATCAGGAAGACTAGTACAGTTAATGACGTCAGAATTCGAACTCTAAAACAAACAGAATTAGATTGCAGAATATGTACCGAAAAATGTGACCTACGTCAGTTGTACCTGGGCGGGGCTTAATCAGGCCAAGTTTTAGTAGACAAAACTTCAATTTCTGAAGCAACTACGCCAGGGGCTCTCGCTGGGTCAAAACCAAGTCCGAAGCATTTTGTTATAATTTCCCAAAAATAGCTACTGCTGAAGCTAGAGATTGAATAATGAATACAAGCTCATTAATATATATAGGTTTTAGATTGTTCCTGGTTAACTAGGTACAGAATGAATGACTGAAACTTCTTTAATGAATGACTGAAACTTCTTTAATCCAAAACATTTATATACGAACTGCCTCTCTTTGGTTTGCTTAAAGGTGATTAGGACACGTACAAGAACTAAAGTACGTATATATTAACTAACTACGTAAACCCATATCTAAACGTTTAGGTAAAATGTACATATATAAGTAGATTACATACAACATGTCATTGTAAGCAGACAGTCCACTAAAAACGGACAAACAAAACTACCGTATACCTTGTTTTTAAGAAGGGTAAAATAGCCTGCGCAAGAGTTGAAATGATTACCAAAATGCATTGCAGAAATATTATAAGAATGTTAAAAGCTTTAAGGGCAAATAAGCTGGATGTCGGTTGAAATCCTTCCAAATTAAAGGTTTGCTGAGCATGCTCTAGCTTTGATATCTGAAATGCAAAATAGCACCGACTTAAACTGAATTTTGATTCTACTTTTTAAATAAACATGCATTGATTTCAGCTACTAATGCCTTTTGGCCACGCTTTCACTGACGACTCAATGACAAGCTGAAAATTGAAGAAAGTTTCCAAACAAGACTAATTTAGCGTTCTAAATTGCATATCGACCGGGAACAACATTCCCAACGTTACATTCCCAACGTTCAGTAAGTGTTGTATAAACTCGTAGTAAAAGCTCACTGACCAAATAAGTACAGCTGTGCTGTCTAGGGCGCACGGCGAGGCTTGTCGACGGTAAAAATAACTTGCTCAAGCCAGAACTGCGTCTTACGGTGCCTTTAAGAAAGCGTGGATACATGCAGAGGAAGCTAGTTCGGTCAACATCCCACACTCTTTGCTCAATAAAATCATACCCTTGTATGAGCATGCTCCACGGCATCATTAATCTCTGAGAGGCGCTCATTATGCTGATAGGATATCTTATCCTCCATACTTCCAATCTCCTGCTTCAGATTCAACATTTCTGCCTGATGCAGCTCCGTGAGATCGTTCATCTGATCCTCCAGTTTCTGAAAATAAAAGACGACAAATAAGGTAAAAATGACAAATTAAAGTTAAAGGCGACAGCTCCATCCCTCGTTTCAATTTTAACAAGTTCATTAAGTTGTGGTTGTGAAAGAATGATTAGAGAAGAACGGACTAATCAGTCAACAGATAAGTTGTTAGGCCAACGGCAAAACCCAAAAATTAGAATAAGCAAAAGCCAGTACATTAGAAGTTACGAATATACCTGATATCTGTACTTCTCCTCGTGTAAAGCTTGATGAAAGTAGGCATATTCCTGTTGAACTTGCTGCTGAAATACAAACACTATTTTAGACATCAAAGAACCAATAACAAAGCAAAGATGTTTCGCTTTTAAAGCATTTGCAGAACTTAGCACCACTAAAGCCAAGCCTTCACGTTTTCAGAAGAATAGGTGCACTCATATAGTTCCTGCCGCAAGCAAACGCGCGTAGACGGACGTCGACGCGCGTACATAAGCGTCTGCATGCGTTCGTCAGCATGGATTCGTTACAACTGATTTTAAATGGTGAAAACGGCATGTTACAACCTGAGGCGTCGACGCGCGTCTCAATTCGATCGCGACTATGAATGCACCTTAAGTCACATAAATAACGCAAGGTAAGATTGCATTGGCCTACTCTAAGGGATTCGACGGTTTCCTTGACTTCCTGAGTAGCCAGCTTAATCTGGCGAATTTCGGCAAGAATCGGCTCCACACTGAAGGTGCCCTGTCGAGGGGGTGTGGGAGAGTAGCGCCCTGTGGGTGCACTGCCAGGACCAGAGCGATAGGGCCCGCCGGAGGGTCCTCCCATCACTTCAGGTGATCCATACTGCAACACTGAGATCCATTTTTCTTCTGGCGGTTCTGGAGAGGTGGCTCTGTAACAGACAATAAACTAGATAACAACTAACTATATACATATTAATCGAACATACACTCAAGACGAAGTGATAGCAAGTAGCATCAAGAATACATAAGATATAATAGCGTGGTCTGGCTCGCTGTAGGTATATACATGCTCTGTGTACGTTAACGGATGACTGCCCACAAACGCGTACTTCTGGGCGCCTACTCTGCATTTTTGAAAAAAATAGGAAAAAATATAGGAATTTTATGCGAAAAAAATAGGAAAAAAGAAATAGTAGGCGCCCTGGCGTACTTTAGTGGCCACTCCCATAAATGTTCACCCAGCACAAGTTTCTGTATACTCGCAGTATCGTTCCGTTTTGAAGCTAGAAAACACAACTACTCAGCAAGAGTAGTGGGCAAATTTGAAATCATGACATTTGTGGAGGTGGTTAGCCGTTAGAGAACAGCATGTGCCTAGAGCTGGTAATAGAACGTGTGACTCTTGCTACACTCTTACTTACTCCTTGCAATTGCTTCGTAAGCAAAACTGGGGCCGATATTGTGAACGCGAGACATTAACTACATGACGTGGAACTAAAGAAATTCGGAAGGATTAGCAGAATATCCTGAACTGAACTAAGAAGTTGATAATGTAATAATGCTGGTCTCATCACAAAAATATTTAAGAATTTAAGGAGATATTTAAGAATTTAGGGAGAGGATAGCTTTTAGAAATTTAAAATATAGTATGTGGAATTTTCCTCATTTGGAGCCTCAAGGAAAGGCAAGAAATGTCTAAAGCAATACCAAAAATTAATATGTTATGCAGAATGTTGTTCAAAGTTATAAAACAATTCTGAGAATGGGTGCAATCAAGCTGGAAAATTTTTGAAATTATTTCTAAAATATAGGGTCCCGGGGGAACCCTCTGGTCGGCCAGAGGCTTTGGGGGGAGTTCCCACACCGCCATGCAAGAATATATTATGTATAAGAATATATATAGGTATATTACTAATTACATAATTGCAGATGGAAGCTCAAAATTAAACTCACCTCCTTTCAAGGGCCGACCTCGCTGGACTACCCGTATTACCCGTTTCACCAGCTGAAAAAACGAAGCTTCATGTCAGCCAATATTACGTATTAGTATATACATATCAAAATAACTATATATATATATATATATATATATATATATATATATATATATATGTATATATGTATATATGTATACACACACCTCTAAATGACTAAATATTTATCTATTATACCTTTCAATGTTAATGCAATAGAATTGAACTTAATTGCAAAGTCAACAAAGCTAGCAACAAACAATATAGAGACAAAAGTTGCTTTACCGCGAGGGCTGGACTCTGCAGCCGCGGCCTGCATTGGAATGTTATCAGCAGAACCCCATTTTTGACGCATAATTCGCTGAGCAATATCCTTTGGCATAGACATTACCGTCCTAAAAGGAAACAGTATTTATTACACTCGATACCTATAGAGACTATGGATCTACACTACAAGACTAAGTCTGTCGTCACAGCGAAAACCACTGAAGCTCTTTAAAGCTATGCACTAAAAATACTGTGCTTGATTGACAATGATTCAAGAAAGAATCGCAAAAAGGTTTCACAAGATCAGATCAGATCAGGCTGGGAGAGAAGCCAGACACAAGATCCACACAACAACTTAAGCATTGATTAAAAACAAACACGGTAGGTAACGTTGACAACAATAACAGCTTGCCATTATCTGTATTAACCTTTTACAGTAATCAATTTAGGTAAGTATATGCATACACAGAAAGTGAACACAAATGGTTGCTTATGCCGGTCACGTTAAACACTGTAAGGTAAGGGGGAAAGGGCTATAAAAAGACAAGAAGGCAGTCAAGGAAAACGATTCAATTAAGTATACGGAGAGAAAGAGGCACAATGTGGCGAAACGTAACTACTAATCCAACTACCGACCAAGTCCTATTAATCAGGTCACCATAAAATAAGAATTTGGCAATTTGAACCAGTGCCTAGCCTACTCAAAATGTAAACAAGGAGAGAATGCTGGTTACTACGAGACCCCAGTACAGCTACGCTTAAGGGGGGGGGTCACTTTGGTCAAAAATCGATAGTCACGGATTTCGCTCATTTTCACACATAATATGCCCCCATATGTTCTCAAAAATAACCTAGAATATTAGCGTTCGAAATCAAACTGTGACAGAGTTATTCAGGTTCAAAGCCGGAAAACTTGAAAATTCCGGTGATGAGCCCTGCAAGGTCAGGTGGAGACCAAACGCGACCGAAAACAGGGTAAACCGATACACCAAATTAAAGCCTTTACTAAGGTAATATTTAAGTGCAGACGTGGCTCAAGGCCAGCTATCCAGGCGTTCATAATGCATGCTTGAGTGCTGCACTGACCTAACTTTGCAGGACTGCCCAGTATAACTTTAACTCGTTTTATCTTGCACAGACAACATTTTAGACCCATGGTTCTATGAGAAAAGTTGCTCCTCGTTCCATTAGCTATCGATTGATACCCAGTTTGTCTATATTTGGAAAAATTTTAAAATTGACATTTTTCATCTATAAAGATCAAAGGTGCCGCCACAGTAGCATGTTCAATATTGACGCATTTGTTTTGGCCTTATTATGTGACAGACATAGGTATATTAATTAATCTGCCAAGTTTGGTGATTTTTTACCACATAATGAGTGAGAAATTATCAAAAGAATGTGAAAATTATGAAGAATGGCCATTTTTAGCAAAATTTGCTGTTTTTGTGGCAAGTTTTTTGAGCTTACTGTAGATGATAGAAACATGCGAGTACATTCATAGGACGTGGTTTTATGCGTAGAGTGCAGCTATCTATTGGCCGTTTCTGTAGATTTTGCCAATCGTTCAGGACAAGCAAAAGAGTACCGTAGGTCCTGTTTTTCATGGTTCAAAAATGGCCGATTTTCCAAAATTCTGACTTTAAAAATTGGCCAAAAATCCAATACTGAACTGAATCGCTTCAGAGGAGATAGCTGCACTCTACAATATGTCCTTAATGGTTCTGAAAAGGTTTCAGAGTTCTGACTCTTATACAGCGAAAAATTTTTCTGCCACAAACTTTTTAACCTAACTTTTTCATTTTCCTATGTTTAACACATGTCGAGGTCACCTTTGAGGGCCTGTACAGAACGATAGACGCAATATTTCGCAAAACGCTCTTGTCTTGTTTCGCGGACCCATGGGGACTACAGAATATGTGAAAATGAGCAAAATCGGAGATGGTCGAAAAATCTGCAAAAAAGTGACCCCCCCCCCTTAAGCACACAGATAGATGTTATAAAACTCTCAGTAACAGGCTAGAATAGCCCTTGCCAATTATGCTCAACAACAGAGCTTCACTTTCACATACGTACTATGAACCTAACCTAGTACACAGAACACATCCAATGGAAAGAATTTCAAGCCATATTAACGCTCGGGCTAATTTAAAACTCTATCATCAATGGGCAGAAATTGAGGTCAGTAAAGCTCTCCTCTCCTGGCTTAAGTGACAGAAACAGTTGTACGTAAGCAAGTAGAGATTCCCTCAGGTAATCAGTGACTAGTACTATGTCAGGGATTCAATTCTATATATCTATAGCATAGTGCACTGGTTCAAGAAAGCCAAAAAGTACAGAGAACGAAAATGCTTTAAACATAAGCAGGTAACATTTTTGTTTTCTTACGGGGGGGCGACCCCCTGCTTTGTAAAAATCCTTGCTCTAATAATTTGTAATGTCGGCATGTTGATCATAACAGCAGACTACAGGAGCAAGATCAAGCAAAAGTTTAAAACGTCCAACTTAGCTCTATACAGAAAAGTTGCAAGCCTATTGAAAGGGTAACAAAATTTTCAGAATCACTACAGGACACTTAAAACATTTTCAAAACTACAAAAATGTAAGCGAAAAATATGAGGGATGCATATTAATGGATAATTTTCTATTCAGGCAAGTTTGCCAGAGTAGCAGACCTATACAAAACCGGTCGAAAGCAAACAGGCCTAATAAGTTTTCCACTCATGATAACGCAACAGGACATGCATTCAATAGACCGTAGATTTGAAATCTGATAAACAGATAAACATTGGAAAAAACTGAATGTTAGACTCAACTGAATCATGCACCAAAATAAAACCGTCACAAAGGCATGAAACTGCCAATGGGAGTTTTGCTTCCCCCGAGACTTTTTGGGTGCCCATATTTTTGCCTAAAATAGGCCACTTTTCAAAAGTTTTCCTGCTTCGCTCGGAGATCACTGTCAGTTTACATGAAAATCAATGCGCTGGCAGAAACTCTACAAACGGTTCGTACGCACGACAGTACTAAGCAAGATTTAGGCAGTAGATAATTAGGACAGTGGCAAGGCAGTAGTATATAAAACAGTTGATTACTGAGAAGAAAAGCAAAAAATGCTAAAAAAACCGAGCCAGCTTGGAGAGCGAACCAGCAAGGACTAGCTAAGAGTGTGCGTTTGTTTCATTTATATAATTCAACTGAGAACCCAGATAAATAATATGATGGATTGCATAAAACACACAACTTGAGGTTAACAGAACAGAAAGATAAACTTGCTTACCCTGTATAACCGCTAAGGCTATCCTTAATGTTAGTACCAACATCTCTGAAAATAGAAATGCAAACTTCCAGAATTAATTCCACTAAACAGTAGATCAAATCCATAGCAATTGCCAAAACTGTTACATAAAATTTGAATAATGTAAACAATCGTATGGGATGAAAATAAAGTTGCACCAGTTGTTTTTTTTCGGAATAATACGGAGAAAAACTGGTGTTCTCGATTTTCGGCTGTTTTTAATAGAGTGCTTTCAATTGTGTCTTCGAATAAAAAGAAGTCAAACGGTGTATAAACTTTTACAAATTCGGTCAGGAAATTTGGCAAACACTGGTACCAAACGAAACATTTAAAATGCAATTGTTAGCCATCTGCAGTCAAATCTAAAGGTAGTGACCGAATGCTGATAATTTTATTAAAATTAAATCGAAAGTTAGTGAAGAAATGACGTTAAAAGCGAAATCCATAAAATGAAAACCCATAAATGCTCAGTTTCATTTTTGGTTATCGGAAGTTACCCAAAAAACTCAAAAGTGTAATTTATGTGGATTCGAAACTTATATAAGTAG
>JASAND010029839.1:0-27164 GCA_030248195.1 Trissonchulus latispiculum | reverse complement strand
TTCTTATTTGTAGGTTTAAACATGCAAATCGGAAGTTGGCGCGGAAAATATTTCTGGGCACAACGTGGAGACGTTCATGAATTGTCTTAGTAGGTCCGACACCTTCACCTGGGAAAAGATGCTTTATGCCCTTTTCGCAGCTTTTCGAATGTCGGGAGAAATTGGAGTGCTTATGGGAATAGCTTGTCGCAATTTGAGCATTTCCAGGTAAGGGTAAATTTACTGGGGTTTTTAATTTGAAGAGAAATGATTCTCGTAGATGTTAACTGCCATTTTCCGGGATCTGCTTTCTCCAAAAGGCGCTGAATAAGTTTGGCTGCTACTTCGGGTGCTTCTGGGTCCTTTTCGTGATTTCCAATTAAACGTTTGTTGAGGTCTTCAGGTTCCTCTCGATTCCTCAACTGTAGGTCCTAACTCATAGACCGTAATTGCAGTATCAAACTTTTCCTCGAAGTTGTCTAAGTCCTCAAACCCAACCCCATTAAACTCTTTCTCCGGGCTGCAACCACTGAGAAATTAGTTCGTTTGTTTTCTCCTCAAGCCCCCCTGAAGTTTGCATCCAAATGCCAGCGCTAAGCATCTACAGAAGCATTTGTCATCCTCGTAAGGCCTTCCATGATAGCTATTGACTAGTGCATTAAGCCCTTTGTTATGTTTAACATATTCTGGGAGGTACCTGGCATCGCCAACGGCATAGGAGATAAGCTTATTAATATAAAAACAGACATTTGTAACTTCTAGGACTGCCCACTTCGTGTTAGGGCGCTGTTGCCTAACCCATTCGAGGATATACCCTTTCTCAAGCTCAGAAATATTTTCCCCAGATCTCCTTCATTCGAGATGTGGATAGGCTCATCGAAATACCGGTTATTTCTGGATGGATAGTAGTATCTAAGTTCCCCATCTTCAACGTTTCTAAGTACAAATCCGAAGGACAGATTAAATTTGAATTGCCATCTTTGAAGTTTGAAAACAACCTTAATCAGTTCCTTAATCTTAGAAGGATCTGTTACCCGGAAGTTGTACCTGTTTTGGATACCGGAAGCTACGAAATACCTAATCCTAATCCTACTCCAATTTTCTCTGTAAATTTGTGCTACATCTTCAGGCAGGTCCTTAATCAAGCTTCTCGTTAAATTAGGGGCGTCTTCAGTAGGAAGGTTTGAAAAATGGGTCTGTCTCAGGGTCTTAGGGTCCGGAACCTTTGGCGGTTCTCGGTGAGTCCTCAAGTGTCCCTGATAGCCCTTATATGTTCGGTACTTGAACCCACACTTTCTGCATTGATAGGATGGTGCTTCGTTTGGATGAAACCTTTTAAAATGCTTAGTCATATTGTGCTTCTCCGTAAACACCTTTTCGCATTTAGGGCAGGGAAAGAAAGTTTTAGATGAGTGCTCCAGTTTATTATGACTTTGAAGTTCTAGGAGGGTTGAGAATGACTGATTACAGGTCGAACACTTTGGAACACTACTAGTAGTTGTGGGAATGTCTAGGGGTAGAGTCTGGGAGTAGGCCCAAAACTCATCACTTCCTATCATCTCTTCTCCATCCCACTCACTTTTCATTAGGGCCACAGCTTTATCTCTAAGTTATTTAGTCATTTGCGGGTCATCTTTCCAGACCCCGGTTTCAATAGCTGCATTCAATTTGGAAATCGCAGACATTCTATACTTTAAATCTGATCAAGCTCCTCTTATGTAATTACCGTTTATATGTACTTGACCGTTTATATGTCCTTAATCGCTTTTATGAACTTAGTGCGCTTTTATGTACTTCTTGCTCTTATTTGCCGTTTATATGTCTTATAGCAGCTTATATTGACTTAACTGTTTATATGTTCTGATCGCTTTTATATACTTCTTGCTCCTTCTAGCTTTCCGTTTATATGTCCTATTTGGAACCTAGTCATGTCTAAATTGGTACAACCAATTCGACGCGACGGCTTCCAATGGGTCATAAGGTGGTCATCATAGGACTAAATTTGAAGATCTCAACGAGCCGAACACAATACTTTTTATTTCATCCAAATCGGATGAACACAACGAAAGTTACGCGCCATTGAAAATTACTCCTTATAAAACTTTGATGAAACCTGATTCATTGATGCTGCACCAAGAGTATATAAACAACTGAAATTGAAAATTATGTCAGAAGTTCCCTTGGTACAAATTGACCTAAAACTAAGTGAAATAGTCTATTTCAAGAGAGTTCGAGGTGAATTGAACAAAATGAACAAAAATTGAACACAAAATGAACAAAATTTGAACAAAACTTGAACAAAATTTGAACAAAATTTGAACAAAATTTGAACAAAATTTGAACAAAAATTTGATCAAAAATTGTGCAAAATTGAGTCAAAATTGTGCAAAAAATTTGAACAAAAAATGAACAAAAATTGAACAAAAATTTGATGAAAATTTGTGCAAAATTGGGCCAAAAGGAGCAAGATTGAGCATCGTCGGACAAAAACTACAGCAATTCCAGGAAAATTTACTATCAATACTCACTTTTAACCCCCCTCTTCTCCATTCAAATTGCAATTTCAACTAGAGCCCCCTCCGGTACCTGTCAAATTTGATGGATGACCTGTCAGATTTGACGGATTACCCCCGCTGCCGGCGCCTTTGATCTCTACCCCCAGGGAATTGATAATTACCCCCTTAGGGCATCGGAAAAAGTATATAAGGCCGCAGAAATCGGGTACCCCGTCAGTCTGACTTGATCTGTCGTCGCGAGCGGTCAGTTCTTAGCAGCTCTCTCTGATACAAACTGCAAATTTGAAGCATTATATAGAATACATATAGATGAAAGGAGCTTGAAACTTAAAAGTTGGCATTAAGGAAGCCAAAGTTAGCATCTACATTCATTAAAATTAGTAGTAAGAAAGCCATAAAGTTAGCAATAAATACATTAAAAATACCGAACTTCTGCAAACGGTCAACTTAAACTGTAAGCCAAGCAACTATTAGCTAACTCAAAAGTCTATATAAACGGTGAAATTTCTGGTAAAGCGTCAGTTTGACTTGGTCTTTCGTCGTGAGCGGTCGGTTTCTAAGTGCTCTCTACTCTCTAACTGCGAGTTATTAGTTAATTATTGGTTAATTAGTTAATTATTAATTAGTTAATTAGTTAGTTATTAATTAATTAGTTAATTACTGGGTGCTAATTAGTTAATTATTCGGGTACTAGTTAACAAAACGGTTAGAAAATCAATAAAAGCACGAAGTACATAAAAGGGCAAAGTTAATAAAAGCGAGGAAGTGCATATAAACGGTAAAGTACATATAAACGGCAAAGTACATATAAACGGGAAAGCTAATAAAAGCGAGAAGTACATAAAAGCACTAAGTTCATAAAAGCGACTAAGGACATATAAACGGAAAGCTAGAAGGAGCAAGAAGTATATAAAAGCGATCAGAACATATAAACAGTTAAGTCAATATAAGCTGCTATAAGACATATAAACGGCAAATAAGAGCAAGAAGTACATAAAAGCGCACTAAGTTCATAAAAGCGATTAAGGACATATAAACGGTCAAGTACATATAAACGGTAATTACATAAGAGGAGCTTGATCAGATTTAAAGTATAGAATGTCTGCGATTTCCAAATTGAATGCAGCTATTGAAACCGGGGTCTGGAAAGATGACCCGCAAATGACTAAATACCTTAGAGATAAAGCTGTGGCCCTAATGAAAAGTGAGTGGGATGGAGAAGAGATGATAGGAAGTGATGAGTTTTGGGCCTACTCCCAGACTCTACCCCTAGACATTCCCACAACTACTAGTAGTGTTCCAAAGTGTTCGACCTGTAATCAGTCATTCTCAACCCTCCTAGAACTTCAAAGTCATAATAAACTGGAGCACTCATCTAAAACTTTCTTTCCCTGCCCTAAATGCGAAAAGGTGTTTACGGAGAAGCACAATATGACTAAGCATTTTAAAAGGTTTCATCCAAACGAAGCACCATCCTATCAATGCAGAAAGTGTGGGTTCAAGTACCGAACATATAAGGGCTATCAGGGACACTTGAGGACTCACCGAGAACCGCCAAAGGTTCCGGACCCTAAGACCCTGAGACAGACCCATTTTTCAAACCTTCCTACTGAAGACGCCCCTAATTTAACGAGAAGCTTGATTAAGGACCTGCCTGAAGATGTAGCACAAATTTACAGAGAAAATTGGAGTAGGATTAGGACTAGGTATTTCGTAGCTCCCGGTATCCAAAACAGGTACAACTTCCGGGTAACAGATCCTTCTAAGATTAAGGAACTGATTAAGGTTGTTTTCAAACTTCAAAGATGGCAATTCAAATTTAATCTGTCCTTCGGATTTGTACTTAGAAACGTTGAAGATGGGGAACTTAGATACTACTATCCATCCAGAAATAACCGGTATTTCGATGAGCCTATCCACATCTCGAATGAAGGAGATCTGGGGAAAATATTTCATGAGCTTGAGAAAGGGGATATCCTCGAATGGGTTAGGCAACAGCGCCCTAACACGAAGTGGGCAGTCCTAGAAATTACAAATGTCTGTTTTTATATTAATAAGCTTATTTCCTATGCCGTTGGCGATGCCAGGTACCTCCCAGAATATGTTAAACATAACAAAGGGCTTAATGCACTAGTCAATAGCTATCATGGAAGGCCTTACGAGGATGACAAATGCTTCTTTAGATGCTTAGCACTGGCATTTGGATGCAAACTTCAGGGGCTTGAGGAGAAAACAAACGAACTAATTTCTCAGTGGTTGCAGCCCGGAGAAGAGTTTAATGGGGTTTGCCTTGAGGACTTAGACGAACTTGAGGAAAAGTTTGATACTGCAATTACGGTCTATGAGTTAGGACCTACAGTTGAGGAATCGGGAGAAGAACCTGAAGACCTCAACAAACGTTTAATTGGAAATCACGAAAAGGACCCAGAAGCACCCGAAGTAGCAGCCAAACTTATTCGAAGGCCTTTGGGAAAGAGATCCCGGAAAATGGCAGTTAACATCTACGAGAATCATTTCTCTTTCATTAAAAACCTTAGTAAATTTACCCTTACCTGGAAATGCTCAAATTGCGACAAGCTATTCCATAAGCACTCCAATTTCTCCCGACATTCGAAAAGCTGCGAAAAGGGCATAAAGCATATTTTCCCAGGTGGAGGTGTCGGACCTACTAAGACAATCCTACAAAAACTTCATGAACTTGGAATCTCTGTGCCAGAATGGTACTATCCCTTCCGCATAGCCTACGATTTTGAGTGCATGTTTAAACCTACAAATAAGAAGGGCGGGCCAAAGTTGACTTACGAACAAGAACTTATCCCTGCTTCTGTATCCGTAGCTTCTAATGTACCAGGTTACGAAGACCCAAAGTGTATAATAACTACTGGTGATCCTTATGATCTAGTGGTCCGAATGAAGGACTACATGGAAGAAATTGCCGATAGAGCCTACGAACTTTTGAAAGAAATATACAAACCTACGCTAACAGGCTTGGCTGACAATGAGAATCTTTTATCCCAATTCGAAAACTGGCTTAAGTCGGTTCCTACTCTAGGGTTTAACTCAGGACGATTTGACATGAATCTAATGAAGTCCAGTTTGATCAAAAATTTGCTCCTAAATGATCAGGAAACTAGATTTGTAGTTAAAAAGAATAATAACTATATGGCTCTCTGTACTCCTAAATTATACTTTCTCGACATCAGTAACTACCTAGCACCCGCGACTTCCTATTCAAAATGGCTTAAGAGTTTCAAAATCCCAGAACAAAAGGGCGTTTTCCCCTACGAAGCATTTACCTCCTTAGAGTTTTTGGATCAAGGCTTACCTAGTCGGGACATGTTCTACTCCACTTTGAAGCAGCAAGCCATTTCCGACGAAGATTACACAGCATTCACAGATGGTTGGGCGAAGCATAACATGAAAACAATGAGAGACTCTTTAATTCATTACAACAACCTCGACGTAGGTCCCTTCCTTCAAGCTACCGAAAAGATGGTTGAGTTTTGGAAACATATGGGGATTGACATGTTCAAAAGTGGGGCGATTTCACTACCTGGCTTAGCCTACAAAAGAATGATGCAAAAGCTTCTTAATCACACTCATCTTCCTCTCTGGAATAGATTTACTTGAAATTGGCATAAATTAATTAAAGATAACATAGTTGGAGGCCCTAGTTTAGTCTTCCATAGGTACCATGAAGCAGGAGTTACTGAAATTACGAATGGGTTCAAAGTTGCTCAAATTTTCGGTTTTGACGCTAATGCCCTCTATCTCTGGTGCACAATGCAGGATATGCCCACGGGCCTGTACGCCGAATGGAAACCCACTAAAGAGGGAAAATTCAAACGGGTTCATCAAAGAGGGCGCAAAGAAGCTATGTGGCTAGAGTACATGGCAAAGGCAATGGGAGTTACAGTTGAGCATGCTTACAACGGAGGGCAAAAGCGAATAGGAAAAGCTAAAGTCGACGGGTGGGTGTCTGAAAAGAATCTAGTCTTACAATTTTAGGGGTGTTACTTTCACGGTCATGGGTGTGAGTTGGATAGAAATAAAGATCCGGCTGACAGAAGGCAAAAAAGAGAAAGAACAGAAAATGTCTCTCAGGCTATTAAAGATGGGGGTTTTGATCTGATTGAAAAGTGGGAGTGTGAATTCGATAAAGACTTAAGAGAATCTAAGGATATGCAAGAGTTTATGGAGGAACATTTCAACCTTCCTAAGAAAAAATCAGTCCTTACTTTTGCTGAGATGGTCACTCAAGTTCAAGCTAACAGGTTGTTTGGACTAGTTGAGGTAGATATAGAGGTACCCGAGGACAAAAAAGAATACTTTGAAGAAATGACGCCTATTTTCAAAAATGTCGAAATTACTAGGGAAGACATCGGGGATCATATGAGGAAGTTTTGTGAGGAAAATGAGCTGATGACACAACCTAGAAGAGGATTAATAGGAAGTTACTTTGGAAAGAAAATTCTCCTAGCTACTCCCCTAATTAAGTGGTATCTAAAACACGGGCTAAAAATTACTAAGATATATCAGGCAATTGAATTCAAACCTAAACCCTGTTTTAAAGAATTGGGAGACGAGGTAACCTACCATCGATCTGCAGCTGATTCTGATCCGGACCTAGCAGTCAAGGGGGAAATGTTTAAACTTTTAGGAAATTCTTATTACGGTAGAACTATAACAAACGTGGAAAAACATACGGACGTTAAATTTTGTCAGAGATCTAGTGCCAGTAGAGAGGTAAATGGTTGGAGATTCAGAAGACTAGATGATTTAGGAAATGGAGTTTACGAAGTCCAATCTGCAAAATCCAAAGTTGTCCACAGACTCCCTGAGTTAGTAGGGTTCTTTGTCTACCAATACGCAAAATTAAGGATGCTAGAATTTTATTATGATTGCCTAAAACCAAACTTACGACCGGGGACGTTTCAACTTTGTCAGATGGACACCGATTCCCTATACTTTGCCTGCTCCTCTACTGATTTAAATGATTGCGTCCTACCCGAAAACGAGGAAAGATGGAAAATTGCACTAAAAGACTTCTTTGTATTAGACCCTACTCAAAAAAGAATACCTGGTTTGTTCAAAGAAGAATGGAAGGGTGACGGAATTATAGCTCTCTGTAGTAAAACTTATTACGCATGGGGTGAAACTAATAAGGTGAGTCATAAGGGCGTCAGTAAAAGCCTAAATCCGTTCACTATGGAAGATTTTAAAGAGGTACTAAGAACTGGTTGCACAAAGTCAGGGGAAAATAGAGGACTTAGCAATATAAATAATATAATGATTATGTACCATCAAATTAAAAACGCTCTAAGTTATCTTTATCCTAAACGTGAGGTGCTGAGTGACGGTGTTACTACGAGACCCTTACTTAAATAAACCAACTAGCTTAGATACTAACTGAAATGCATTCACATGATAACTACTGAGAATAAGGAAGCATAAGAAGAAGAAGAAGAAGAAGCTTATACAAAAACCCAAAAAATATAAAAATACAAAACGACAAAAAACAGAAAAAATAAAAACCCAAAAAAACCACTAATGGGCCAACGCCGGGTCCCAAGCCCCGGGGGAAGAACACAAAGGGATGGTGATATTACAGGGTGAAACAAGAGGGTGGGCTATCGGCTGATGAGGGGTAACGAAAAAGAGGGTGGAGATGAAGTGTGACAAGGTTCAATAAAAAGAGTAGTGGCCGGATACTGTGGGAGGGTTATCTCAATCCAGGGATTGGTGGTCGAAAAGCTCGCCCTATACTACTGTCTACGACCAACCTTTAAGCAAAATCGGAGACAAAAAATTTTTTGGTCCAAAATCCGGGTTTTCGGGAATTCCCGGATTTTCAGTTTTTCGACCATAACTTTCGCTAGGCTTATTTCTGGAAAATATCGCAAGAAGGAAAGTTGTTCAGCTCGACGAGCTCTTTAATTTGAGTACCATATCGACCACTTTCGGAAAAATTTTTCAAAATCCGGAATTTTCCGGGTCCAATATCTCGAAATCCCTAAATTTTCCGGAAATTTCGATTTCAGTTTTGAAATCAGCGCTATCGAGTTACCCTATGACCAACTTTTGAGCAAAATCGGAGACAAAAAATTTTTTGGTCCAGAATCCGGGTTTTCGGGAATTCCCGGATTTTCAGTTTTTCGACCATAACTTTCGCTAGACGCATTTCCGGAAAATGTCGCAAGAAGGAAAGTTGTTCAGCTCGGTGAGCTCTTTCATTTGAGTACCATATTGACCACTTTTGGAGAAATTTTTCAAAATCCGGAATTTTCCGAGTCGAATATCTCGAAATCCGGAAACTTTCCGGAAATTTCGATTTCAGTTTCGAAATCAGCGTGGTTGAATTACCCTATAACCAACTTTTGAGCAAAATCGGAGACAAAAAATTTTTACGTTTCCCTTGGTCCCCCCCTACCATTCTAAAAAATTCCGGGTACCGCCATTTCCGGAATCCGGGAAGTACCGAACTGCCCGCGCTTCCGGGAGCACTTTAGGTCACCCTCAAGTCCCCCTGAAAATTTCAGCCGGATCGGTCCAGCCAATTAAAAGTTAGAGGGGGGGGACAAGAATCCGGAGAAGAAATAATAAATAACGGACATACTCAACACAAAGGGTTGCCTTTTTGTAAAAAGCGGCAACCCAATAAGTCAAAAGGCATCAAGTGGTTCCCGCCCGACATTTTCCGTTTATACAAAGAGCTTATCCATTCGAAGGCTCGTAGCTCCTTTTTCTCACACTTTCACGCTTTGGTCCTCTTACAACTTTTTCTCTACTCAACGAGAGCTTTCGAATGACATCGGTACCGACCGAATCCGACAATTTTCAATTTTGACCCATTTTGACCGGTTTTTGCCATTTTTGACCCCTTTGGGGCCCTGTAACTCATTTGTCCTCCACTTTTGTGCGTTGGCCCTATTACAACTATTTATCTACGCAACGAGAGCTTTCGAATGATACCGATATTGGGGGGTTTCCGACAACTTTCATTTTTGACCCACTTTGACCCGGTTTTGGCCATTTTGACCCCTTTGTGGCTCCGTAACTCATTTTTCCTATCCACGCAACGAGAGCTTTCGAATGATACCCATATTGGGGGGTTTCCGACAACTTTTAATTTTGACCCATTTTGACCGGTTTTGGCCATTTTTGCCCCCTTTGGAACCACGTAACTCATTTTTCCTACATTTTGACGCTTTGGCCCTATTACAACTTCTTACCTACGCAACGAGAGCTTTCGAATGATACCCATATTGGGGGGTTTCCGTCACTTTCAATTTTGACCATTTGCAGCATCACCGTATCGAGTAATTGCTAATTGCCTGACACTATGGAACCCAGGTGCCCGGAGGGTCTTCCCGCGTCGGGTGCCACCCTACATGGCAAATTTCAGGCCAACTAGTTGACTCTAGCTCGAGATAAAGGCGGAAAACTCCTTCAAACGGCCGTTTTGGCCGTTTTTGGCCATCTTTGACCCTTTTTCCCCTCATAACTCAAAATAGGTACATTTTCACGCCTTGACTCTATCACAACGTTTTCATTACTCGCCGAGAGCTTTCGAATGATACCAAAATTAGCTCATTTGGACAACTTTTTTATTTTACTCATTTTTACTCACGGGGGTGCTCCGGGAGCGCCTCTGCTCCCCCGGGGCTCCCCGCGCTTCCGGGAGCAGTTCAAGTCAAGACCTTCAAAATGAGGTATCAACCTCCTCTCTACCCCTTCCCATTCTCGAGATAGACATGGGGGACACGAAATTGTGGACAATAATAAGAATAACTAGCGCTACTGCAAGAATGTGTTGCCCACAACAGGTTTTTCTGTTTATTTTCTGCCATAACTTTCGCTAGACTCATTTTTATAAAATGTCGCAAGAATGAAAGTTGTTCAGCTTGACGAGCTCTTTCGTTTGAGTACCATATCGACCACTTTTGGAGAAATTTTTCAAAATCCGGAATTTTCCGGAGCGAATATCTCGAAATCCGGAAATTTTCCGGAAATTTCGATTCCAGTTTCGAAATTAGCGTGGTCGAATTACCCTATGACCAACATTTGAGAGAAATCGGAGACAAAAAATTTTTAAGTACAAAATCCAAGTTTTCGTGAATTCCCGGGTTTTCAGTTTTTCGGTCCTTGCTTTGGAAAAGTGGGCAACACAATAAGAATAAGAATAATAAACATGTCCAGAACATAGGTCTCCAAACCCTTTGGAAAAGGGCGGGAACCCAATAATAATAATAATAAGCACAGACCAATAAGGTGTTGCCCATTCCTTTGAAAAGTGGGCAACACAATAAATAAATAAATAAATAAATAAAGAAACTTAGCCATATCAAAGGGTTGTCTTTTTTTTTAAAAAAATGCGACAACCCAATAATAATAAACAGACAGAAAGGGTTGCCCTTTTTCCTTTGGAAAGGTGGGCAACACAATAAATCCTACCGGCATCAACGGGCTGTCGCGCATTTTCCTCTTATTCCTCTGTGTTTATATTGGTTTCCGGCTCAAACTCGGTTTTGGAACATTTTCAGACTATGGCTCTATCACAACGCTTACCATCCCTACTCGCTGAGATCTTTCGAATAAGTACCATATTGACAACTTTTAGGACAATTTTTAAAAATCCGGTTTTTCCGGGAATTTTCGGATTTTCAGTTTTTCGGCTGTAATTTTAGCTGGACGCATTTCCGGAAAATGTCGCAAGAAGGAAAGGGACCAGCTCGACGAGTTCTTTCATTTGAGTACCATATTGACCACTTTCCGGAAAAATTTTCAAAATCCGGAATTTTTCTGGTCGAATATCTCGAAATCCGGAAATTTTCCGGAACTTTCGATTTCAGATTCGAAATCAGCACCAGCGACTTAACCTATGATCAACTTTTAAGCAAAATCCGAGACAAAAATTCTTTTAAGTCCAAAATCCGGGTTTTCGCGAATTCCCGGATTTTCAGTTTTTCGGCTATAACTTTCGCCAGACGCATTTCCGGAAAATGTCGCAAGAAGAAACGTTGTTCAGCTCGGCGAGCTCTTTCATTTGAGTACCATACCGACCACTTTTGGAGAAATTTTTCAAAATCCGGAATTTTCCGGGTCGAATATCTCGAAATCCGGAAACTTTCCGGAAATTTCGATTTTAGTTTCGAAATCAGCGTTGTCGACTTACCCTAGGACCAACTTTTAAGCAAAATCGGAGACAAAAAATTTTTACGTTTCCCTTGGTCCCCCCTTACGATTTTTAAAATTCCGGGATTCACCATTCCCGGAATCCGGGAGATATCGGGCTACCCTTTACAAACGGGAGCACTTCAGGTCACCCTCCAACTATGGTGAGAATTTCAGCCCGATCGGTCCAGCCAATCTCGAGAAAAAGGGGGGGACACAAATGTTGACCGGAATAATAAATAAATAAATAAATAAATAAATAAATAAATAAAGAAACTTAGCCATATCAAAGGGTTGTCTTTTTTTTTTTTTTTTAAAAAAAAATGCGACAATCCCAATAATAATAAATAATAAATAACGGACATACCCAAGTTAAAGGGTTGCCTTTTTTGTTGAAAAAGCGGCAACCCAATAAATTTGAACAGCCTAATGTGGCCAATTTAAAATTCATTGTTAAACTCAATAGGATCGAAAATGTTCAACAGTGAGCGTAAAAAGTATAACAATGACAAAATCACGATTCAAGTTTTCCTACACGACTATGTAGTCACTATTATGCAACGGGCCCCAGAGAGATTAGTGTCATTTTTAAAGCTGGAAACTTTTGTAGTCCAATCTGTAACTACTGTACAACAACCAGGGTGTATTCAAGATTTTGAAATGGAGGGGGTTTGACAAAAATTTTATTACAGGGAAGGGAGGGGGCCTTTATTCAAATTTACACTTTTTGTAATGGAGTATTGATACAATTTAACCCAAAGGAGGGGTGGTTTCAACCCCCCAAAACCCATTCCCTGGATACGCCAATGACAACAACTGTACATACTTGGCAGAGACGGAGGTTGTAAAGGAGACCAGTGGGGCGGGACGAGCTTCCACCTGCAGGGGCGTTGTCCCCGTAATATCTTCCCAGCGAGATGGACCACTCCCGGCTCAAGCAAAACAGAAAAAAACTTCTAAAAAATTGTACACCTAGGTACTGAAACAACGAGTAAGATGAATACAAAAGCAACCGAGACCTAGCTAATTGGGCGGGGGGGGGTCTTATCTAAAAAATACAGTACCTTTTCTAAAAAGCAACTGTACATGCAAATCGTTCTGAGGGTTTCTTTTAAAATTTCTTTAGCAGATACCCAATGGATGTCAGAAAATTCCTGAAATGGGATGCCCTATTTAAAAATACAACAGAGAAACTACTCACGCCAACAGTTTAGAAGTTTTTTAAGTTTAAGTAGAGCATTTCTGTAGAAGATGCCCAAAGGATGTCCCAAAAAGACTTGCCATTTTTAACCAATTATAAACCAATAAGTTTGCTGCTTCCTAACAAACTATTGAAAACCAACAGAATTCTAGCATAACACTCCGGGAAGGATGAACCCCACCCGCAGTCTCACAACCACAGAATTGTTTGCCCTATAAAAGTCATGACGGGCTGTAAAAAAAGCAATAACATCGACCAACATTTAGTTGAGTTCCACCTCTAACTGCCCGGAAACCTCCTGGGACGAACTCTTTAAGCACTACAATCGAGTTGCTGCTAACCATAGAGCAAAACGTGATCGTTGATCCTGCTCAACTGGCACAGAACACCTACAATTGAAGGGTTGACCTTTTCTAGGACTGACGCAATGGCGAGTGTTTTTCAGTTCACGGCCTGTCTTTTTTTGTATATAAGTGGCCCAGTATTATTGTGGTCTTCTTGAGAACCGAAAAATGCTGCTCTCAGCAGACCGTTCTAAAATACGGACATGCGGCGGAGAAGCAAAGACCATGGACAGAAATCATGGTCCCTAAGCCAAACTGCCTTGCAGTTATTTCAGTCACCCCCAAGGCAACTATAGTCGTTTGCCGACAACAGTTGCACCCCGCCTGACAACAGTGGCGAAGATGGCTGAAAACTGCTTGGCTTGCTCGGTAGCCTTGGGTAAAAAAAGAAATGGGCTGCAGAAAGGAGTCGGAGGGATTGGTCGAGCACTGAGATAGGATAGAAAGTGTAGAGTATAGGATAAATGTGTGAGCTAAGCCTGGCATACGGTAGATATACGGTAGATAAGTCACAATCTAAATTGAAAAGTTTCATGAACAATCAATGTAAAATTATTGTTAGCTAATTTCATAGCTCAATTATGACTCATAATGATGATCCAGTTCAAAAATGGCGGATCAAGTTAGTGGGTGTTGTGTGGGTTCCGTGGGTAGTCGGTGAATAGGTAGGCGCGTTTTTGCCATTTTGCGAGTCTTATTTTTAGTTATACTTTTGTATTTTGTCCGAAGTTTGGTTTTGAAATTGTTGTGAATTATTTGATATGCGAATAAATAACCTTTTAGACTAGGATTTTTTATCTCATTTTGAGCGAGCTAATAACCAGCCCTGAACAGTAGACAACCACAAGTTTATTTCATTATTTCTTGGCACGGGCCAATCTTTGACAACAACCTGCAAAAGACGGTCAGTCATTCGTATCTAAAATCAGGTTTTATTCCCTACAAAAGATAGTTTTCGTAGATAATCCAAAACCATAGTGAATAAAAATCAGCAAATCCAGTAAATGACGTCTTTGCAGGAAACAATTCGTTTGAAGTTTCCCGGTCAGCGGTTTGTTTTGAAACCCTATACCACAAAGACAATAATGGAATAATCAAACTTAGCAGCTTCCTCAATCCTCAGTAGCGCAAAAGATACCGTTCCTTGCCAGAATTTATCCCACCAGTTGCCCATCAATTATTCTTCCTCGCAGATCCACGGTTTCCCATTCGAGTGCCTATGTGATGTGATTACTCCAGATATCGTGAATGGGCCAGTTTTGTTAAAGTTACCAATGACATTAGCTACAATAGGCAAACTTTATTAGAAACAGGAAGGTCTTACACAAAATTGGAGCCAGCTTTGGTCAAGTATTTAAAATAAACGTTTTAATGAATTGCACTACAATGGAAAGTGCAAATTTCACGGTAACAAAAGCTTCAATAAACGAAGATAGACTTTTTGCATTGGATTATTGAAATGTTGCGTCTACATTTAAAGTTTTGTTAATTATTAAAGAAAACATTAATTGTAAAAATTTTGAAGCTGAGTTGCAAAATCATAGCCACTCCTTGCCAAGTACTTGCAGAGTTGGATATGGACACATTTTTTCCGACCGCGACCGCCCCGCGACCGCAGTTGTCGTGACCGCAGCCCGCAGGATAATTTTGTGACCGCAAAAGTTTGAGTTATTAACCATCAATTCTACTAAAAAATCCACTTTTCTCATATTTTTAAGGTATCTACAGTGTTTTACAGCCACATCACCGCAGTCTATGTTCCGTTTAGGGCTGGTGCAGCGTAGATATATAATTTTCGACAGCGCAATTGAAAATTACGCAAATTGGTTTTTTTGCTGTATTTGTAGTGTTCGATAGTGGAATTCTGTGTGCAGGGTGTCTGTTCTTTCACTTTAGCGTTGAGATTTACCAACCGAACGGCAGCGGCAGCATACTATTATTAACACTGATTGAAGCGTTGGTTTCCCTCTCGAGTATTTTTGACCTTTAATTCTCATTCTTTAATAATTTAAAACCCAGCCACAGTAAGGACTGACAGTTTATGCTGCCTGTCCAACCACCCAAAACATTCTGACAAAATAAAGCAAAATAAACAGCAGATGTGAAGCTGATAATTCGTCCAACGCGGGAACTACATATGACATGAAGGGAAAATTTGAAAAAATTGGGAATTTTTACTACAGATTGGCTTAAAGTAACACGATTTGACAGAAATTTGCGGTCATTGCGGTCAAGAAAATTTGACCATGACCGCGACCGCCCGCGGGTACACCCGCGACCGCGTCCAACTCTGAGTACTTGATCGGATCACGTTTCTTACTTAAAATTAGAAGTCTCACGGTCAGTCTGCAGGTAGCGTCTAGCTTACTTACTAAACAACACACACTAAGTAGCGAGTAAACTACTTATAAACTAGCGAGTACGAAGTTCGACGTATGTCCTGCTGAATGAAACATCCTACCCTGGCCTAAATTACTCTTACATCTTGCTTTTTAAAGCGTTGAAGTAAATGAACCTTCTTAGAGTGCTTAAGATGCGCAACTACTGATACTCTTAATTGTATTGTATAACCCATGTTGAATTTTCCTATTGAAGGATTCGGGTTAGCACACTCCCTGACGAGCAGGGTACTACAAATAATTTGTAGCGCCATGTATGTTTTTGGAACGAAAACTAGGCAAATATAGTCGAGGTTTTTATTCCAGTAAAATTAACCGTTTAGTTACTTTAATGGCTTTCAACCGTGGCTACAAAGGTTTTGTTTTGTACCTTATTCGTTATACAATTATTTTGTAGCACGGTTTTACGTTCACAGTCTTGTAATCTGTGAATGCATTAAAACCGTGCTACAAAACGAAGTATACCTAACTTGCAACACAACTACATCGTATGATAGGATTCAACTGTTGTTAAATTTGGATATATAAATGTTTCAAATCAGTGTTCTTATTTCGTTTCAGGATTTCAGTCAACATGTGTTTACTTTTTAAGTCTTTAATAGGTAACTCAATAAGAAACAGCACTTTGCTGCGGGCCCAAGCTTCTCACAAAACTCAAAAGGCAAACCACAAACTGTTCAAATATAAATATGTCTCAGTTAGCTTGATTTTCTTCACACAAGTACATCACATCTACACTTTTAAAATTATCGGTTATTTGCAAAGAGGGACGAAGCATTGCGGCACCGAAGCGCAGATTAATGAAGTTGGCTGGCATTTTGGATTTGTATTCAGTATTTGTATTCTAGAAGTAGCAGATTTATCAGACCATTTCTACCTCACCGAAATGTGACGTCCAAACTTTTATTTTAGTAAAGCCCTATAACACGTGATTATATCAGATTTAACCATCGGCTACTCTCACAGCACAGCAGTGTTGAAACGAACCTAATTTACACGTCCACTCATACCGCAAGGCGCAAAGTGATCGAAATCACTATTTGCCTTCGAAGCTTTCTTGTCGTAATCAATTATTTCTAATTTCAACCAGATAAGCAACGCAAACACGGATTTACTAATTAGAAGATGAAAAGTTTCCCAAGTCAGACTGATCAAAATACTTCGATACAATGGCTATAAACCAATTAAAAGCTCGAATTGTCTCTTCTGAAGAAACAATATCATCGGCAGCAATCTTTGATCGCTGTTCTAAACAGTATCTGGCTAGATCGCGCAAGGAAGCAACCGTGTCAGGCTCTAGAGGTTTTTCTAGCACACTGAGCAGGGCAAATAACCACTGAGCTCGAGCAGACGTCCATCCTAAAAAGTAACAAACAAAGCAACCATTTGCTTAAATAAGAACAGACATTAATAAAAACAATGGCTTTTCAATCACAGCTACACTGTGGTGAACTCCATCGCGAAACAACGCTGCAATAATGAAAAGTAGAAATGACAGACTCTTGATTACAGCGGTTGTTTTCCCGTAATGCAATGTCTACATTAAGTGTCAGTGTGTGGTGGTAGCTTCATAATAAAATAGCAACACTACGAAGTTCCTTCATGTCGTCTTGAAAAATCCGTCTCACGAAAAGTCACAAAAGCATATTTAGCCTTCCTTTAACGAACATGAAACACGAACCTGAAGTCCGTTTTTCGATTCAGCTTTTAGTTAGCTCAGCATAAACTTACAACTTATTACAACTTTAGCTTACATCAAGCCAAAGAAAAGCGTAATCGAAAAACGGATTTCAGATTCGTGTGCAGCGACCCAGAAAACCAAAACAAAAAAAGGAACAAACCTCTCCCAAAAATATAAACGATGATTAAATGACGGCATAAAAAACTGCCGCTAAATGGCTTACTTTTCTGTTATAAATTAAAACTTCCATTAAATCAAATCAAAAATTTCTTAGCCATCAGACAGATGTAAAATCTGATAAAAGTCATTCTGAAGTGACTTCAGCGACGTCCTACTTAAACAGTAACTTATCCAACTCTGTTCACCTTTCTCCGTCATAAATTCTACATTAATTCCAATCCCGTTCACTATCAGATACTGAGGCATTCCCAGCACAATCTTCAGGAAAGGAGGAGTCCCTTTGTGCTCCTTCAGACGACCATTATCCTTATGACGTTCCACTTCTTGCTTCACCTAAAACCATGTAGCTCAGGCATATCACAAAATTTACTGAGAACGACGGAAAATATCAAAAATTTGTCAATACAGCACCTGTGACTCTCTAGAACCATTTACGCTTGTGAAAAAACTGATTTCAAACTTCTAAAATTTCAAATAAATCCTGGCTAAATCACCTACTTGTGATGTGCATTTTCGGAAACAAAACACATCCCATCCACTTTCTGAATCCAGTTCCGGATAAACGTAGGACGGAATTTTTCCATCCTTTTCCAGACGAGCTTTCACTCGTGCCAGTTTCAACCGAAGTTTAGAAAACTGGGCCACCTGATAGTCCTCCCAGGCCTTTGTTGGCAACTTCTTATCAATGTTTCCGTCAGTTGCCGTTTTCAAGGGATCTAAATAACGTGAAGCCTAAATTGGGTTGAGTGCCCGCATCGGTCGTATCTGTCAACTCAAGAGGTTATTTTGCTGCATAACACCAAGAGTACATAGTGATAAGAGTAAGACAAGCGTCACACTTTATGCAGTAAAGGCCAAAACTATGCTATGTGAGCGAACGGCTGACCCCCCCCCCCACAAACTGATCCCCTCTCACACCTGGGTTCTAGGCCAAAAAATTGGGGCGAATTGGGGGTCCCTCTCCACTTGTGGAGGGGGGATAAAATGGGCTTAAAATGCTAAAAATACCGTAAAACAATTCGTGTTTTCTACGTATACTGCTACAACTAGCTTGAAAGTGCTCAAAACTCAAGTTTTAGCACCAAAAAGTCGATATTTGAGCAAAAATATTTAAAATTTGGCATTTTCTGGGCACCGCAGAGTGAATGGAGGGGGAAGCCCAAAAAAGTGGGAGGGACGAGTGGGGGGGCGAATGGATAGACCCAAAAAGTGGGGGGTCCCCCCACTAAAGAAAACCCTGTCACACTACCCTATATACACAATTCCAAACTGAGGTCGCTCGCTTGCTTCGTATAGTTTCTATATGTAAGAGTTAAAAATACACGCTTAGATCCCATCCCCGAATTGGGCTCCCAGTCCTCGTGCGCACCAATTTTGGAAAAGTAGGAATAAAAGTAGGAATTTTCTTCAAAAAAGTAGGAAAAAGTAGGAACAAAAAGTAGGAATTTTGCAAAAAAAGCAGGAATTTTAAAGTAAATTTGCCAAAAATTATGAGTGTTAACATAGGTAATTGTTGAAGTTATTTTTTTAGCAAAAAGTGTGTAACTACCTAAAAATCTCTATTTCTCCCGTTTTGTTTACCACGTATGCATAAGTATATTGGTAATGGGAACTAATTATTTCGCAGTGTTTTCGAAGCAGCTTCTTTATAAGTGAAAATTGAAAACTCAAATTTACAGCAAAAATTGGTGAACCTTCATCTAATCAACAAGACAAAGTTAAAAAATAAAGCAATTATAACGCAACGAGCTGCACTCATAGGTACGTAGGTACTACGTAGCTAGAAAAAGGAAAAGCAGCAACAAGATTTAGTTGGGACGATTTCGACTTGATAGAACGAATAAAAATTATTAAAATTAAAAACGCAGATTTATCTGAAGGGAAGTGAATGAATGAACAAACTGTATTAAAGACGAACTGATTCGATTGTTAAGTCTACAGACAAAGCGAGTTATTTCCGTATATATACAACACCAAAAATAAAATATATAAGAAATGGTGTAGAAGGGGGTCTGGGGGGCGAAGCCCCCCAGAAACGGCAAATATGTGGAAACAAATTAATACGCATAGGAAAAAGTTCCCACTATAGGCAAAACTTGTCCAAAATTTCTGTGTAACGTTACACAGTCGCCAAAAGTGTTTTGCTATTTTCCATAAAAAAGTGTGTAATTACACGCGTTTTTGAGCAAAAAAACACTGTTTCAATGCAATATTATTAGTATTATTAGTATTATTACATGATTACAATACGATTATTATACATATTATACAATTAAAATTTGTTCTTTTCCAAGAAATGCGTTCTAAAGAACACAATTTTGGAACAAAAACTGGGCAGTTGACGCTTTTCAAGCCAAGCTGACGAGAAAAGCTTAACATCAACCCAAGTTAATCAAGTAAAATACTTTCAAAATCCAACCAGATCATTAAAATTAATATCTAAACCCAGCGAAGCCTGAAATCTTCAAAAATACTGGGAAAATCTTTGGATTGAAATGTGTCGGTTCTAACTATGCTACACAAAGCTATCTGCAAGAATAAGAAACTTACCGGGCAAAAATCAAAAGCCAAATTTAAAAATTTCAAGTTGATTGTTTTTGGATTCTGGTTATTTAAATGTTGTTGTTTGCTGCATTAGACATCACAATGTGATGATCATCACCCGACGGTGCAAAGCGTTAGCCAGGAAACTGGCCCCGTAAGGTTGGTCAAAAACAACTCAACCAAATTGCCAGAAGGAGTCTCAAAGCTTGATCGACATCACGACGGCTGACGTCTAATCCTTTTCAGAAAATGCTCCGTCGGCGTCGGCGTTGCCGTATTTTGCGGCTAGCCCGAGAAGCAGCACACATCACAAGTCTTCCATGCAAAAACAACGGCATGGCAGCCTTTGCACCGAAGTGAGACAAGCTCCAAGTATGCTGTTCTATGATATAGCCTACACGGGTGGAAGCACAGCGATTACAATGCGAAATTGCCTTAAAATTAGTACTGTGCAAGCATTATGGCAATTTTCAGCACAATATACGTAGCCCTCTTCTTTTAGACTTGCCCTTCATAAAGCACTACAACAAGTACGTATACATAATTCTAACAAGAGACTATTTTATACTCAACGTTAAACATATAAACGGAGAGCAGTTCTGAATAAAACGGACTAGCCTAGTCTTGTTTCGCAAACACATGTCACGGCCCGCAGAATAAAAAATGTTCTAAGAGTGTACCTTTTCAGCGAGCAAAGTAAGCATTAAAATCAAACTTTCCGCGCCGCAGGCGCGAAATTTTTGTAAAATTAAGCAGAAAACTAAAGTTAATATATAATAAAATTTACCAGCCTAGGAAAAAAGTAGGAAAAAGTAGGAATTTTTGGCCTCAAGTAGGAAAAAAGTAGGAATCTGGAAAAAAGTAGGAAAAAAGTAGGAAAAGTAGGAACCGCACGAGCACTGGGCTCCTGTTAATTTCAGCGTGTGCACAGCGAGTGCTGCATACAAAGCAGTGAGCGACCCACGTTTGGACCTCGCATCCATACAGAGAAGGTCTGAGAGGCGGCCAATTTTAGCGGACGGATCGGATAAATAGGTATATATGAGACAAATTTTTTATAGATCAAAAATGAAGTTTGGGTGCACATTAGGACTGTAGGGAGCTTTATAATGGTTCTTATGAAAAACAAAATACTTTTAACGGCAAATGTATTTCCGCTATAAAAACTTTAGCGCGTACACTGAAAATTTGGTGAGTCTGTTTCTAAACACTTATTAATGAATAAACGCTGAAACAGCCTTCTTAGAGACTGATAAGTAACACAACAGGAAACACTAAATCTAGTCGGAGCAGCAAAATGTTTTGGCTTCTAAATTTCGTCTCGGGGTGCACTGGGGCCTCGCCTAGTCCTGGTAGTAAGGCTCACTACCGGGCCCAGTGGTCAAGTTCAAATTTCTGTATACATTTTGTTACTCTTAGCTAATCTTTGAGACTTCGCACCAATCCCCATCCCAAATGGTGGAACTCAAGAGGTGCTTCTCGCTCTAGCTAATATTCAGCAATATAAATATTCTTCAACTGTTCATTAAAAATCAACCAACTAACCTCTATAGAAGAATGTTTGCTTTTTGGCCAACTGATTCAAATCCACTCCAGAGGCCGTCACAACATCGGCATGACGTTCCCGTTCCATGGCGACCTGGCGAAGATAGACTGCTGCCGAAGACGGCTGCTGATCTAAAGTGATCTTTCCAGCACGACTCAGATCTTTAGCATCATCAAATCCACCCAAAACCGGTTCTAAATCCATTGCGGACAATAATTGCAAACAATAACACTACAACAGCAACAAAACAGACATTGGAACAAAGAATATCAGCAGCTGTAGCAGCAGAAACATGACCTTAGTTGAAATATATTGGTAAATTACTGGACAGCTAAGCATATATTATATCTGAAACAATGCAAAGCTTTAACATCATCAACAACAACATCGCTGAACCTTAATGTGAATTAAAATTGAGAATCACAACAGTCCAAATCTTTTGCGTACTTCAGAAAATAAAGAACCAGAACTCAAATAAAAAGGATTTGACTCAGTGGCGTAAAACCAAGTTTTTGGCGTTTTTGGCAAACAAACAAAAACAAGTTGTCGAATTTTAAGCTTTAGCACATATGACGAATGTAGAAGTTTTGTAATGGGTTTAAATTTAACTTAAGTCTTAATCTTAATTTATATAGGTGTTCATAGCCCAAGATTTTAATATAATTACACATACGAAGATACAGACATATATATAAAGATGAATACATATAGAGATGTAGAGGTAGGAGACCTCTAAATAGGAACGACCTCCACAGTTTTCCTTTTCATTTCAGGATTTGCGTCAGTGATGCGCCAGGAAAAATTTTTTGCTGAGTCAGAAACTTTGGTCGAGTGTCAAAAACAAATTTTCACAAGAGGGAAAAATGCTCCGCAAAGGGTGGTAATATGAGTTTAATTGGTGCATATAGAAAATTTTTCCGCGGGGGGGGGCGGACATCAGAAAATTTTGGGGGTCCGCTCCCCAGAAGTTAGAAAATAAGGTTTGAAAAGCGAAAATAAATGTAAATTAAGCAAAAACTGAATATATAAATTTCGCGCCGAAGGCGAGAAATTTTTGAAATTTTATGTCCGCGCTGCGAGCGGACAATAAAATGTTTCCATCACGTCTGTCGGGGAGGGGCGCCCCCTCCGCTCCCCAAGTACACCCCTGCCCGTTATAATGTAAAAAGAAGTTTTGACGAAAATATTTAACGTTCAGTACATTGAAATATCGTTTATAAGGATTAAGCAAGCAGTATGTTCTTTTTCCTTCATTGTAAAACGCTCAAATGCCAGGAGTGACAACTCAAATGTTGACTACATCTGTCGAAGGGGAGGGGGGCAGCTCTTCATCAGGCATTACGCCAAAACAGACTTCTTTTGCCTTCCCACCGCAGTGGTACCCATTTACTGACGAGTTAAGGATAGACAGCTGGGTTGGCTGGAACCCACGACAAACCGATATGTGCTTAGGCCCTTGCTCAAGGGGCAGTGGCGTAGCCAGAAAACATTTTGGGGGGCACATCCAAAAATTATTAACACCTACTCTGATGTTTCAAAATCTTTATTCCCTCGTTTCAGAATTTTTCGCATCATTTATATACATACGTGCCATTTGAACATGCTGAAATTCTCAGAGGTATATACATGTTGTATAATATATAAATGTAGCAGCTACGCGGAAGGTCTGGGGAGCAGAGTCCCCCAGAAGCTGGAAAATTTTTGTAAACTGCAACAAAAGTAATAATGAAAACGTTTAAAAAATTACCAAATCGCATGAATAAGGATTGTGCTACTTTAAATTCCCGTATAAATTCGCTTACTGAAACGATTTTTAGACAACAATTTCTATAAACTTGTTAGATCATAAGTGCAAAATGTTCGATCTTTAACTAAAATAGGCGGGGGTTTGGGGGCGGCAGTCCCCGGCTAAAAGCCAGACCTTTTTAGAATATGGCAGAGGTTCAACCTATTTTTTCAGAGCAAATTTTGTAAAAAATTTAGAAAATTTAGCAGTGAATGTTGAAGTTTTCCTGAGTTATGTAATAAAATTCGCGCCTACGGCGCAAAAATTTTATAAAATTTCGCCAGACAAGGCAAATTTTCCGGGGGGCAAATTGATTTCGGGGAGGGGAATTCCCACCTCTGACCCTCCCCTGCCTACGCCAATGTCATGGGGATTTGTGAAAGTATTGTGTGTGGCAGCGGCCTTTTCCTTCGTGTTAATATTACGATAAAGTTAATTTCAGGAAAACCACAGATTTTTACAAAACACATGTTTAACAAACACTAAAACCCACAGGTAAAATTTTGAAAAAACAGTGGTGCCCAAATTCGAAAATCAAACATTTTCTAGTCAGTTTCGATAGGGCCTAGTTTTTTCCTCAACTTTCAAGTTGGCGAAGTACTCTCTAGTTAAAATCAATCACACTTTGACTCGAGAACTTTGTGGCCCAGAAAACTTGATGATGACGACTGATGTGCTCTATGTGACCTAAGGATTAAGGCATAGCCGATTGCTTAGTAGATTCAACTTTGTTCTGTTGTTCTGACTTTGGCTTAATTTGACTTAATATGACTTTGGGTCGCCATATTTACTAAAACAGTCAACTAAGCACAGAATTTGGGTTCTTGTGGTTAGCCAAGCCATAGGCTATATTTCCGAAAACTTCGTAAACAAGTCGGAAATCATCAATATCATGGGGGAGCTCGGAGAGCCCCCATAATATGAGCTATAAGGGCACTTCGCGAATTTGGAAAAGTGCTAATTAGGCATAACTAATTAACGGTAAGGAATTAAGAGCTAATATTTACAATTTTGAAATCTCCAGGCCGAGAGCTTTCGAATGATACCAAACTTATCCGGAAAAATGAACTCTGAAAAAATCGACTTTCTCTTACGGGTTTGAAAGTGGGTTATTTCTCTGTATTCAGCATGATTTTTGTCAATTTTGTGTCAACTCGATTTTTCGAACGGCCTATAGGAAAATTTTTTCTTTACTATTTTTTGATTATCTAGGCTATGTTATTTAGGAAGTTTATGTTTTTTCTGAATTTCGATCTGCTTCGGTTTTTATAGATGGTCAAAAATGTAAAAATAGCGTTTTTGGACACTTGGACTTAGGGTCGTTTCACAGAAAACTTAAACTACTTAACTTAAACGACTTAACTTAAACTACTTAAACTTCTTAAAAAATTCGTTTCATAAATAAATGGCTTAAACTACTTAAACTACTTAAACGGCTTAGCGGCTTAAACGACTTAATTTAAGTAGTTTAAGTAGTTTAAGCCATTTATTTATGAAACGAATTTTTAAGAAGTTTAAGTTAAGTAGTTTAAGTCGTTTAAGCCGACTTTTAATGAAACGAATGTTACTATACCATCGAAATGGTGATTTAAGGTGGTGGCCGGGGGATTTGCAGCAAAGGCTGCGTAATTTACTCAATTCTTGTAGTTCATCGATAATTTTTATATCATTTTATAGCATACAATGTGCTTGTTACAACTAGGCAGAGTATATACTGTCTTACTTCAATAGTTTGATTTGAACATGCGGTTACAGGAAAACAATTCTAGAACAGCAGTGTCGGAAAGCTAAAGAAACGCGACCAGTTGCTTCGAAAGAAACCTGTTCCCGAGGGCCACCTTTTATGAAATTGTTTAATGCGCAACGAACCTCAATATTTTGAGAAAACTGTTAATTTTCTATGATTTTCGTCAAAATTTTTACGTTCTGGCGAATGGAAGCTAATTTCTCAAAAGCTCAATTTTTCATGTTTTCGACAATGATGTAGCAAATTGGACTAAATTTCAACGGCAAATGTACTTCAAAAGTACGCGAACCCAAACCAGCATTTAAAGGTCCTGTTTCCTTTGTGCAGTGTATTTAACTATAATTAGGTTGATGCAACTAATAAAATTACTAATAAATGACAAAAATAAGTCTTAGGCTTAAGTGGGCCACTCAGTGAGGAGACATGCGTTTATATAAATTACTCGGATATTATGGCATCAAAAACCCGAGACTTGCGGACATGCCTAAACATAGTGTCGGATCCTGGGAGGGCTTGTTCCAAGAAAATTTTGAGGGGGCTTGTACCTTGAACCAAACCTTTCGGGGAGGGGGGCTTGTAACATAAGCATAAATTAACGCTAATAGTAATATAGACTCAACAAAAAGAAAATTGCCAATTTATAAAATATAATTTCAAAATAGGAAGTTTTTTGGAATTTTGGTGCGAATACCTATATTTCCGGCCATTTCTGCTTACCCCTTGCCCAATTTTTCCTTACCCCTTGCCCTTGTCGGCGATAGGGCTCGTACCTTGTCCGGGTTGGGGGGAGGGCTTGGACCCCCCCATACCCCCCGTGTTAACCTATGCTTACGGAAATCAAATTATCCATTAGTTGCCCTCGCAGCTGCTTTCTATAATACAAGAAGTGACTTCATAATAACCAAAGAGGGGACCCCCAGCTATTTGACAGCGTCATCGAATGGTATAAAACGTGTATTGGAAAAATTACTTCAGCTAAGCATTCTCATAAGCTGCACTTATTCCAAAAATCGTTAATCTAATTATAGACAACCAATACTAACTTCGCTGTATACTTAAAAAGAAAATTGTTCAGCCACAATTAGATGTAAGATGGCTTCTTCGCTCCAAGAATTGAATGAATAATAATGGTTCAAAGTTAATGCCGCCAAAAGGAATCACCTAGATAAGCAACCAGATATAATTGTCTGGGCTTATTCTAGGGATTTTTTCTTGGGGGGGGCTTCTTGGGGGGGGCCCCCCCCAAAGGTCCGAGGGGCAAGGAATTTTTGGGGGGGGGGCGAAAATTTTTTCGAAAAATATGCTAAAAATAGCGCTATTTTCCTGGCATATACTATAAAAGTTGATTTTCATAGCAAAAATAAGTAGATTTAGTGTTGAAAAGGGCAAAAATTGAGTAAAAATCTCCGGCGAAGCCGGAAAATTTTTGAAAATTTGGCCTTCTGAGCTATTTTTTCAGGGCAAAATTTGGTACCAAAAGGGGCGCCCACTTTTTTTGGGGGGGGGGCGATTTTTGGGGGGGGGGGAACGATTTTTGGGGGGGGGTAGGGTGTTTATGGAGGGGCCCCCACCCCCCCCCCCACTAGAATAAGCCCAGATTGTTAGCGGTAAATATTATGAAAATTTTTAGAAGATGCTAAAATTGTGGTGTACTAAAGGCAGAGCTAGAGCCAGAGAGTACTGCCACTAACTCAAAACTTGCTTATGCAATTCAGATGTTAATTGTGTACAAACAGTTGGTTCTCAATTGGGACAACATGTTTGAGCTAATCAAGCTTTTATTTTGCTCAGGAGGATGGCTTCTTTTTCATTTAGAAGCTGATACAAGCTAAAATCGAACAAAAATTTAGTATTTGAAGTATTAATGCATGTTCAAAACTAGTTACGCTTACAACGATATTGTAGAATTAAAGTACTCGTTGAGAGCTTTCGAACGATGTAAAGACGGCTTTACAACTCGCAAAATTGCGTAAGTTATGAAGCTTTTAAAATGTCCACTTAATGGTAATCTTTTCGTTTAAGTCGTTTAAACCCCGTAAATCTACGGAGCTTAAAAATGACTGATTT